>JANTPZ010137750.1:0-25856 GCA_025593235.1 Vachellia pachyceras
AAATGTTGTTCCAAACAAGCCCAGGTGGACAGAACAGTTTCAAAATAATGATTAATACACAACAGGATAATAAACGTAAAAAAATAATTAACAGTTTTTAAATTACTATTTTAAGCAATTTATAAATTTATAATATATTAAATTATTTAGTAATAACTCAGTCCATAAATATAAAAGTTAATCTAGAAGTTTGTTTTAGTTGTAATTATTGTAATTATATGACATCAACCGGCTTTATTCTTCAACAATTATAATTTTTTCTCTTAATATCGTCTATTACATAGTAAGGGAACTTTTATTAATGATAATTATAATGCAGTGATTAGCTTTTATATTAAGAAGTAGAAGTGGTAACAAGTTTTAATAAAAAAGTTAGTATAACTAATTTATGGATGTTAAAAATTAGTTAAATATTTATTTATAGTATCTTTTTAATTTTGGGAGATAGGGTGATTGAGATCTTATAACTAATTATATATTATTTTAAAATATTAATTTTTGAAATTGTTAATTATTTTCTTACATATATTATACTATTGTATTGTATATTAATATTCAAAGGTTGTGAGGGACCGGGGTAGGGGCAATAATAGTTGCCTGCCTCTTTCTTCATTAAAAAATGATTAAGGAAAAGGTTTAAAACTAATCTTGTTCTTTTCATGAAAAATTGAAGTGTAAAATTTAAATTGCTCTTACATCGAACGATTTCTTCTTTTTTTTCTTTGTTTTTTTTTTTTGCCATTACATCGAACGATTTCAACTACAGTGCTTCGATAAATAATTTCTCTTGTGCAGTATCTTGGCTATTTTTTTTTATCATATGTACTGTTTAGCATTTTGCTTATAGCTAACCTGAAGAAGTCATTCACTCGTGATATTGATGATAGATCTGTGTTGGAATTACTTGGATCGGATATATATATATATATAATGATTCTCATATGAAATTATGAAATAAATTTGAAAAGATGCAGTGATACAAAATCAAATTAAAAAATAGGTGAATTAAGTTCACTTTCACGTACTCTTTACTTTCGGACTCAGGTAGATTCAAATTACTATTTATTCTTTAATTTTTTATTTCCCGCAGGTCTAATTCTCTATTTGACTTTAATCTCACCTATTAACCATTGATTCACTCTTTCATCCAATTTAGTTATCAGTCCATATTCTTGTATCTTGATATATGATTCATGGTTATAAAACCCAAACCGACCTAATCATGAAATCGTCCGCTACATGGGTGACTCAGAGTAATCAGGATCAGCCCGATCAACCCAACGAGTTGCTAGATTGGTCATGTTGCATTTTTAAGGGGGGAAATTAGCATTTAAAATATCATTGATTGCACGCATTTTTTAATGATAATTTTTCTATTAATGATAACTTATCTTTAATTGTGTCTAAACATTTTATATCTTGCCTCTTAATTAAACAACTGACGCCTTGGTAATTTCTACTTGAGTTCATGTTTTTTTGGCATGATCTCGATTGTTTTAAATTTTGGCAATGTGAAAAATGGAATGGTTTGATTTCTAAATATGGTAGAAATTGAACAAAAAAAAAATTCTCCTCACGTGAGGTCTAATTAAATAATTTGATTAGATTAATGAAGTTAGTTAATATGATATTTTATTTCTAAAATACCATAATTATCTTGATTAATTTCATCCCAGCTCTCCTAATTAATTATTATTGAGCGTAAACCAATAGGGTTAATTTAAAAAATAATAAATGGAAATTTACTGTTATGTCCCAAATAGAGGAATTAATGAACAAAAAGTCCCAAAAGATAAAAAATTACCATCAGGTCCCAGCAGTAGCTAGTCCGTTTGTTATTAACAACCTCACCAGCCATTAATAACAACCGGATCAACTACTGTTGGAACCTGATGGTAATTTTACCAATCTTTAGGACTTTTTATTCATTGATTGAGTTATTTAGAATCTGATGATAAATTTTCCAATAATAAATATGTAAAAAATTCATTATCAACTTTTTAGTTAAATCTGTAGGGCAGGTTTAAAAAAAAATAAATTCACATGCACATTTCACCTTTTATATCTAAAAGTATATCCATATTAATTAAAAACAATATTTTAATTACTTTCACGGACATACCAAATATATAGGAGAAGTCACTTACCTTGTTATCTCATCTTCAGCTTCCGTATTCATTTACACTTTTACATCCATAAATGCCTCATTCATAGCACCACTCCCATTTTTATTATAAACCGCCTTCAATTAATTCTCACATACTAAGTAATGATAATTAAATTATCTAATATGTTTTGAATTGAATTCTTAAAATTTTTTCTTTATCTACGTTTACAAATCATTCTTACTTCTCTTTCATCTTTCTTTTATTTTTTCAAGAGAAAGTAAATAAAGATAAAATTGAAAAACTGTTATTAATAACCCTATAAGTAACTTAATATTCCACAATTTTTTTTCTAAAATGGCTTATAATGAGAATTGGAGTAGTAATCCTTTTAATTCGTTCTATAACACTAAATTACACAAATCAAGAAGTTGGTTAAGATTGATTTAAAATAATAAATATGCAAAATGAATGCAATTTATTTTTCAAAGCACCCTTTAGATCTAATATTTTATAAAATTTGACATCATTGAATCCCAACCATTCATTTATATATATATATATATAAGAAATAAGCAAACAAGAATTATCTAAAGAACCAAATGAAATTTGGGGTATCTCTAAAACACGTTTGGTAAGCATATCAGCTTCAGAGTTATTCTCTCTTCTGTCATGATTAAGATCAACCAATCATTTTTTTATCTTTATTAATTTTTTATCTAAAAAAGGTATCTCCACTTAAGTGTCCTGAAGGTCATATATTATATGTAATTTATTAAATATAAAGAACATTAATGATATTGGCCGTAACTCTTTCCAATACATCAAGTCGTCGTTATGGGTCATAGTCATAAAATAAAAGAGGTGTACGTTTAATTTACGTATATTTATCATCAGGTTTTAAATAGAGAAATTAATAAATAAAAAATTTTAAAAATTGGTAAAATTATTATTAGATCTCAGCAATAACTAGTCCTATTGTAATTTTATCATTCTTTAAAATATTTTATTCATTAATTGTTGAAACCTATTGTAAATTTCCCTTTGGACAAATAATCAGTGTCGTCTTGACCCAAGAGTTCTATTTTTGTTTTGGCCAATTATTTTGAGGGGGCTGGGGACGACGAAGTGGACGTTGACGTATTGTGTTGTTCTATTGGTATACGACGACAAGTTGACGACGCCTCTAAGCTCTGAAACGACAGCCCTATAACGCTGTCGTTGTTGTAGCGACGCCACGTCTCCATGGCACAGTCACGTGCATTGACCTTATGGCCAAAACGACACACCACTTGAACCTAACGAATCTTTCATAAGTGAGTGTGAGTGTGTGTGTATTACTTCCCTTAATATCAATTAGCAAATTTTTGGATTAGCTTCTTTTATGAGAAAATAGGTTGTAAAAAAAAGTGATAAAAATGATTTAAAAAAATTAGATTTTGATAAACAACTTTTTAAAACGTTAGAAAAAAATGTTTTTTTTAAAACCACGGTTTGTGATTGAAAGTTGAAACCGTGATTTTTTGTTTTCGTCAATTAAGGTTTTAGAAAATCGTGATTTTTATAAGTGATATATATTGAAATTAATGTTAGTTAATTGTAATTTCTCCTTGGATATATATTAAATTAAAAGTGAAACGTGATACAACTCATGTCTGAAATATCAACATCAACCTTTTTGTTATTATGTGTTATACCACTTTAACCTTTAATATGGGAATTGATTGATTTTTTTAAGAAATTATAAATTTTAACATATTAAATATATATTCTGTAATATTATACGTAATTGGATTATATATTAGTTTATAAATTAAGTAAATTAGATTAGAGTAAAATAAAAAATTAATTTATCTGATTTATAAAACGATATAATATATATATATATTTATTAAAGGAAGTATAAATAATAAGACAAAAATATCAAGCAAGGCACATGTTGACGAACTAACAATCAAACAAACTAAGAGCTTGTTTGGATGTAATGCTGAAAATAGCTTTTACAGATTCTGAGGTAAAACCTAGGTTTTAGAGAATAGATTTTGGAAAATAGATTTTACAGATTCTGAGGCAAAACCTATATTTTGAAAAGTGATTTATGTTTGGGAAGTTATTAGCTTTTACGGATTTCAAGGCAAAAAAGTGGGTAGGAAAGAGGAAAGTAAGAAAGAGAAAGAGAGAAAAAGTAGGAAAGAGGAAAAAGTAGAAAAGAGAAAACCTAGGTTTCAAAATCTAGGTTTCAAACTGAAGTTTTGTAATCAAAATAGCTTTTGGGAAAAAAATTTTGCTTGGACAAAATCTCGGTTTTGAGGTAAAACCTACGTTTTGAAACCAAACTTAAGTTTCAAAAGTGGTTGCCAAACAAACCCTAAAACGCAGCCTGCGAACGTCGTACAGCTGTGCATGCAAGTGACTCCTAATTTCCATCACTTTTCGTCTGTGAGAAAGCATATCTAGCTGCTGTTGAATAATGAAGAGTTGGATTCCAGTTTGATGAACAAAAAGGATACTGCTTCATGGCAAAAATATATAAAGAAACAGAAACATGGCGAAATATAATATTCTTTTTATTTGCAACGAGCTCTAGTTATTACATTTTGACAGAAAAACTTCTGAACCAAATATTCCACGGAAAAAGAAAATATTTCACTCTGGTTTGGTCTAACTAATTTCCTTGTAGAAGCCCATCCTTAATCACTTTCTCCAAGTTGATAAATGAAGAAACACCAGGTTTTGTGCCCTCTTCTGCAATTTTCTTCCACTCGAAAACCCTCTCTTTCATTCACAAGCTCTTCAACTTCTTCTCTCTTCACATTACCATCAATCTCAATCCCTATCCCCCCTTCTTTGCAAGCATACCTACAATTTGTCTGCCGATATACAAAGAAAGGCCAATAAGCATTGGGAACTCGTGCACAGATTCTTTTTGTTATGGAGTTCCATCCATAGTGAGTCAAAAACCCTCCATTGGAAGGATGATTCAGAACCTTCTCTTGTTCACATCAGCTAGCTATGAAGCCTCTCTCTTTGGTCTAACTCATAAACTCAGGAGACAAAATCACTATGCCACCATTCACAAGATCAGGCCTTATGATCCACAAGAAGTGTTTCTTGCTATTCGCTAAACCCCAAGCAAACCCATGCAACTGTTCTGCAGACATAACTGTGATGCTTCCAAAGTTCACATAAACCACTGCTTTAGGTTTCTTGGATTCTAGCCACCCTAGGCATTGGGTCTCTTCTTTCCAGAGACTACAGTTCAGAGATAAAACCTGGTTGGTTTGTGGGATTTGGGTTAGAAATGGAGGGAAAGGACCATGACAGTGGCGGACTCAATACCCTGATTCAGGGAGTTCAAAATAAGTGGGTTCAAAATAAGTGAGACTTATTCTTAATATGCTTTAAGAAGAATTTTAGTAAAAATTTAGCAGGTTCAAAATTAGCAAATGAGTGGGTATAAAATAAATCATATAATATAATATACCTAATTTTGTGGAAGTCAGGGGGTGCGGCTGAACCCGCTCACATACAAATAGGTCCACCCATGGCCTATGGTGTAAAGAGGGGTAGTTGAGAAAATGGATAGGGCTTTCACTGCCTCACTTTCAAGCTCATCAAATGTGTTGAAACAAAACGCTGATGCTCTCTGAGCTCTTTCCACCTCCCTAATCACAAAGTTAAGCATCAAATCATTTTGATCTATTGTCCTTACAAAACAAGATAGTTCCTTTAGCTTGAAGTTTCTCATACCTAGAATCCAATCTATTTCTTTCTCTGATACCTCTACAAAAAAAAATTACTTATTCTTGCGGATTTTGGCTAAAAATCCGTAGGAAAAAATTTTCCTGCGGATTTTAGTCCGCAGGTATAAGATTCGTAGAAATTTATTTTCCTGCGGATTTTTCTGCAAGTAAAATCCGCAGGTAATTAATTCAAAGGAAAGTCCGCAGTTAATTTGAATTTTTTAAAAAAAAATCTATGAATTTAGTTACTAAATAGTTCAAATGTCTTAACACCATTGCATTTATTTTCACATGTAAAAAAAAATATCTTCAGCACCCTTGCAATTATTTTACTCAAACATTAGTAGAATTCAAATGTCATATAAATAGTTTATGACATTAAAAACAAAAAATGGCATAAGTAATTGTTTGTCACCATCACATCTAAAGATACAAATGAGAACTAGATGGAAAGGGGGATTATAACTACAAGGAACAACCCACTTCAAAAAGTTGAAACAAAATTTAAATCAATACATAAGCTAGACTATTACATCAACTGCAAGTAAACATAGCATATGATGAGAGAGCGCGCTAGTCAGAAGCTATCTTCTTTTGCTGGAAGATGACTGCAAAGACAGGAGCAAGGCAACTTCCATTTTAAAAAGTAGGTCGGTAAATGGTTATTGATGCTTTTGATGTGTACTAATATGCTGCATAGCTTCCACACACAATACTTCTGTCAATCACCAAAACACACAGCATGTTAGCATTTCTCTTCGTAAACTTCATGGGTATGGGAAGAATAACCTCAATAATTAAATAAGAATCAATCTCTTTCCCCATTCATTTTATCCCATCATAGTTCGACTTCACGCTCTCCTAATTTGACATGAGACTTCACTCCAAAATTCCTCATGACTAACGTGTCTCCATGAAATAACAAAATCGGAAGACTAATCGAAAATCGTTCTCAACAATGGCAATATGGCAAGAGACCTGAGCATTGTGGCACAAAGTCATAAACTAAAAGTGACAGATTTAGCCAGTCATTTGTTATCTATAAATTTACCTGCTAAAGTAATCCAATTTAAACTCGGATACCATAACTTTCATGCAAAGGCACATTTCAAACCTTAACACAAAATAATGTTTCTACATTAACTCGAACTGAGGATAGCAAAAAGGGTGAAGAGAGATGTTATTGGTTTATCATTAAGTGAAAAAAAAGGAAAGGAAAGGAAACTACTTGGGGAAAAGATACTCTTATCAAGACGCGTGCATTTGCTGCTACTTGGGAAAAAGATACTCTGGCATCACAGAAACGAGAATTTAGGTCTAGTAAAAGTATAAAAAATAAAGAATCAGAAAGTGTTTTTTTGGTCATCAGTCGAGTTTGCCAGAACTATATGAGTCCCTTGCAACTGCAGAATCAAGTCCCAAAGCCCCAAAGCAGCACAGCGAAGGCGACATGGAAGCCTCAAAGCCCCATGGAATTAGAAAGTTAGCTAAGAGCTAACCCAAGAGAGAGGGGACCCACCGAAAGCAGAGAAGAAGATGCAAATCCTAGGAGGAGAAGGAGCTTACCAGTTGCGAATCCTTAAGATGCAAATCCTTAGAAGGTGGTGCTGTTTGAGATGCGACGGAGGAGAGGTCTGGAGTGAGGAGCAGTGACGACGGCGATTTCTCCTGGAGTCTGCGCGAAGAGCAAGAGTGAAAGCGGAGAAGGAGCTCGGCGGCCAAGAGCGAGAATGAGAGCCACAGCTTGCGAGGGTGTGCTCAGTTTTGAAGTGTTTTATAATTGTATAACACTCGCGGAAATAAAATCCAGATTTTAAATCTGTAGATATTTTCTAAAATTTTTTTAAAAAAATTAATTTTTTCTGCAGATTTTAAATTTACAGAAGTTTTTTAAAAAAATAAATTTTTCCTGTGAATTCTAAATCCGCAGAAAAAATACCTGCGGATTTAAAAATCTGCAGAAAAAATACTTGTAAATTTTTTCCGCAGAGAAAATCCGAAGGTATATTACAATTTTTTACTAGTGGTATACCCATTCTTTAGATAACTCTCATTTGCATATCGCAATCACTGCAAGATGAGACCTTTGAAGGATGAAGCATGCATGCATCATATTCCTCTGGTTTTAAATTCGAGAGTTGATTTTGATTCTAAATAATATCAATTTTCCATTGTTACCAATCTTTTCAAAATTATCCTAATTTTATTATTGATGCTCCTCAATAATAATCAAGTAAGAGGGAGATGAAAGGAATTAAAGAAGATGCATTATAGTATTCTAGAAAAACATGTCATATTAACTCATCTAGCGAACATCCTTAATTTAATTAAATTAGTTAAAATAAGCCATATCTTAAGAACCGGATAAGCGTAAGACCTAATATAATGAAAATGTTGAACTATAAAATAGACCAGAGTAGTATCTATATAGAATATTAAACCATACATCTCATGAGGAAATTAATAGCTAGCATAAAATACCTTTGAGAGGTACAAGGCCTCTTTCAACAAGATTCCTATAGTGCACACCAGCCAAGAATGAATAAGCAAGTTCTTGAGCAGCTTCCATGGTGAAAGTCATGAGTCATGACACTATCAGAAACCAAGCAAGTGACAGGAGGGATAAGCCCGTTAGAGGAAGAACCATCGAGCCTTTCTAGAAGGTTCTGGAAGGGAAGGAGGCAGTTCTTACTGGTGGAATCACAAAGACAGGGAATGTCCTGAGTAGCATTATCATCAGCAGGAGGAGGAGAAGACCATCTGGTATGGTTTCGAATCTAAAATCTGAGACGCCATGAAGGACCTTGCGACCCCGTGATCTGAGCAAGCGTTTATGGTTGAACTCTGTTGACAATGTTATGAAGAAGCCTTGAAGATGAAAAAGCTTCGCTAGTTCGAGCATTGGATATGGCCTTGAGCTGGATAAGGAGTCAACACAGCACGAGGCTTCTTGCTCTCGTGGAAGTAATCCATCTTGGTGTACGTTCTTTATTTGTTGTTCACCTAGCAATATAATGTGCATCTCTATGTGTGTGTATATATATATGGATCAGAGAGAACTTGACACAAAAAATAATCATAAACAACAAGGGAAAGATATCTCTTACAATAATAATTGTATTTAGTGACTATCTCATAATGCTATTTGCCTATGCGTGAAGGAACTAATAAGCAAATCCTGACGCTCGAGAATGAGAAGTGCAGAACAGATTATGATGAGCATGTGTTGGATATACGTGTGGAAATAGTTAAGATTTGAGATCACTACATATATAGACGACACTCTGAGACAATATTGGAGGATAAGATGATCGGCTATGATCATCAAAAAATTGGCAAGCACATTCGTTCTGTGCTCATCTTCGATTCCGATTGTTCAAATTGATTTTGAACACTACAAATTTAATTTATATACTTTAACTAAATTTTTTAAATTTAATAGATGCAAAAATTCAAAATAAAATATTCTTTAATAGCTATAACTTATTCCAAGCTACTGAAAACCATACCAATGAATCGAGGAATGGTTTGGGTCCACAGCTTGAACTGAGTCAAATCAGAGTTTAGACATGCTATGATTAAAATAAAAGAGTTACTAAAGTATAATTATAATATATTAATTGTTACTTTGTGTTTTTATAACTCTAAACGATGTCATTTTAGATTTAGAAAAAAATCTTGCATGGTTAGTGTTTCAACAAATTTCAGTAATGGTTAAATTAAAAAGAAAGTTTCAATCACGAACAGCAAAGAAAGGAAAAGATGTGTTACTGGGCTTATCACAAGACGAGCCAAAAAAAAAAAATGTATTGATAATATTGTTGAAATACAGTCAGAATTCGAATGAGATGAAATATGTGAGTAGCAGAGAGCAAGAGAAAGGGAATAATGAACAGCAAAAATGTATCAGAAGTGTCTCTAATGTGGAGCAAAGCAAAAATAAATAAACCATCTATACCCTCGGTCGCACATCTGTTGCGTCTAACAGCCTCCGAAAATTTAAGGAGTGGACGTTGGGTCTACGAATCTAACTATCTAGCCCGAAATCTCTAGGATGTGGAAGATGGGCCTAACCTCATGGGTTGACTCCATGTGTCTACCTAGCTTATGCCCATTGGACCTTGAACTGGATCATGTCTTCATGTCGCCTGCAGACTGGGCCTTGAACTGATATAGCCTAAGTTAGTTTCTTGGGCATTACCTAAGCTGCAGCCGAAGTCGTTTGTGAGAGGAAAGAGGAGATAACATATTTTGTTTGAAACCTAATAGGTAATAGCTACTGTACAAACAGAGGGGTATTTAAATAGTACTCCTATGATGGACTGATGCAATGCAGCTCTCTCTTTTTAATATATATATAAACTAAGGGGTCACGTGCCTCTATATATATATATATTATGTTTTTCTTTTATCGTCATAACATTTTTATTAACATTTATGATTTCTTTAATTTATATGCCTCACATTTGGATAAATTCTATTTAACTCATATGATTACTAGATAAATTATTCTTAAAATAAGTACTATTTCTAAATAATAATTAAATCTTCTAAATAAAAATAGGATGCTACAAAAATGGGGTTTTGTTCTAGATTAGTTGAATTATTAATGAATTGTGTAACCTCAGTAAACCTGTCTTTTGAGAAGGAAAGTAGCTACGCTAACTCCAGGAAGGGGCTTGAGGCAGGGTGATCCACTATCACCTTACTTGTTCATTCTAGTGGCTGAGGTTTTTTCATCCATGTTAGAAAGGAGTGTGAGTGACAAGCACCTTTGAAGGGGATTAGATTAGCTAACAGCTGTTCTGTACTCTCATAAATTTTTTGCAGATGACGCCTTACTGTTTACGAATGTAAGTATAGAAAATTGTAGGAAATTAGCCAACCTGATGAAACTTTTCTATGATGCAACCGGTCAACTCCCAAATATGAATAAATCATGTATCTTTTTTTCTCCTTTTCTTATAACACCCCTGATGACATTAAGGAGATGGTATGTAACATTCTGAATATTGAGGCTACTGATGATATTGGAAAATACCTGGGCATCCCAAGTGTATGGGGCAAATCTAAACAACAAGCCTTAGCTTATGTTAGAGAAAGGGTGAGCAAAAAAGTACAGTGGTGGATTAGCAATTTATTATCATATGCTGGTAGAGAAACTTTGATGAAAGCGGTTATAAATATGCTATACCCCTTTTCCCATGCACTGTTTTAAATTCCCAGAGATCACTTGCAAGCAAGTAGATAGTAGTATTGTTGTAAATTTCTGGTGGGACGGAAGTGGGAATAAGGGGAAGATACATTGGAAAGCATGGAGTCATATGACACAACCAAAAAAGGAGGTGGGATGGGATTTAGGGACTTTGAACTAATGAATGATTCCCTTTTGGCTAAAACAGCATGTGGAGATTGGTACAGGAGGAAAATGATCTGATGTATGGGGTATTAAAAAGCATTTACTTCCCTTTAAAAAAGCTTTCTGAAGGCAGAGAAAGGGCATAAATCCTCTTGGGGCTGGTCAATCAATTTAATTGGAAGGGAGTTGCTGAAAAAAGATCTAAGATGGAAAATAGGGAATGATATGAGTGCAAGAGTGTGGAAGTATGACAGTCTAATCTTTACCGAAACGTCTGCAATTTAATTGCACTCTCTATAAATAAATTGAATTTGTATATTCCAACTCATCAAAAATTACTTATCTCTTGATCTCCATTAGAGTAGTAGTGCATGTTACTTTAAGGGCTGCTTCTACTTTTTGATCAGTAATTACTATTCCTGCAGTACTATTTACAAGGCATAAATAGAAGGTTTTATTTGGCCTTGTATATTACCTGCTTCATTAAATCTTTTATGTGAATATAATTTTACCCATAATTTATTATGTGATGATTTTGTTTCGATGCGTTATAATGAATATTAAATAGAGTTAAAGTTGAAAAGTTATTAAATTTTCAAGTGGAGTTAATAAGTTTTTAAAGTTTCCCTTATTCCATATAAAATATTCTGGAAGTCACGTAAATAGAACCAGAGAAATATGAAGTTACAAAGAAGGATTCAATCACCTAAAAGTCCCAACCAATAAAAAATGAGGAGGATAAACATGTCATTTCCTATAATGGAATTTGTTGTTATTTGCTTGGTCATTAAATTTTTGGATAATTAATCCATTTCTTCTAGAATTCTCCTAATTTTCTAACAAATAAAATAGAAAGAGAACATGGTCCCCATTATTATTCTTCTTCTTGTTTTTTTTTCCGCCAACAACGGTACCCATTATTCAGTGTCTTAGGAAACCCATCATGTCACACCAAGCGCTGCTAGGGATCTAACACCCTGAGGACCCTGGAGTGGGTGAAGTGGAAGTGAGACGCAATAGGCATGGTGGGCTCAAAGTCCCACATCGGTTAAACCCGTCCAAAGTGAAGGCCATATATGTAGTCAAGGTGTGGCCTTTGACATCCGAGACGCCTTTTGGGTAACTATGGGATCCCAAGAGGGTAAAACCCTGTGCTCACGGCGACTAAACAGGGACAATACCTCAGAATGTTACATAATGGTATCAGAGCCAGGTTTCAATCCTGGGACCTGTGGGTTATGGGCCCACCACGCTTCTGCTGCGCAGCTAACACCAAGTGCTGCTAGGGACCTAACACCCTGAGGGACCCCGGAGTGGGTGAAGAGGAAGGGAGACGCAGTAGGTAGGGTGCGCTCAAAGTCCCACATCGGTTAGACCCGTCCAAAGTGAATGCCATATATATAGTCAGGGTGTGGCCTTTGACATCCGAAGTGCCTTTTGGGTAACTATGGGATCCCAAGAGGGCAAAACCCTGTGCTCACAGGCGGCTAAACAGGAACAATACCTCAGGATGTTACATAATGGTATCAGAGCTGAGGACGACTCTTTCCGTTGGTGGGGAGAGTGTCACACCAAGCACTGCTAGGGACCTAACACCCTAAGGAACCCCAGAGTGGGTGAAGGGGAAGGGAGACGCAGTAGGCAGGGTGCGCTCAAAGTCCCACATCGGTTAGACCCGTCCAAAGTGAAGGCCATATATGTAGTCAGAGTGTGGCCTTTGACATCCGAGACGCCTTTTGAGTAACTATGGGATCCCAAGAGGGCAAAAGCCTGTGCTCACGGGCGACTAAACAGGGACAATACCTCTGAATGTTACACATCACACTTTGATTTTTTTTATGTATTGAACTGCCTAATATCATGGACCTGCTATGCTACAATTGGAGAGTCTAATGGGACCGAAATTAAGTTGGATCGAGCCAAGCCATAGCACAAAATGGTGGTAAAGCTTTCCTACCAAATATTTATCTCGGCTACATATGAGTGATAGGTAGAAGTGTTTTTCAGCCGACATATATCAGTACTGTTTAAATAAATTTCTGTGGGTGCATTTATTTCATTTAAATAAATTATTTAAAATATTAGAGGTATTATTGAAATTTTAATTGATATAGATGGTTTAATAAATTAATGGTTTATAATAAAAAAATTGTTATATCTTTAAAATCCTAATCTGTAAATTAGAATTTTTGTATAAATAATAATATTAAATAGTTGAAATAATAATTTCAAGTCTTTTGAGCAATAATTTTACCCCAAATTAGTTGTAGACTAATGTGTAGTACTATTTAATTCTTGTAAACCGTTTATAGGAGCTTAGTGTTGGGCGAGATTTTACCTGGGGTAGTATTTTATTGCTTAGCGAGAGGTAACCACTTTCCTCTCTTTGTGCATGCTTGTAACATGTCTGTGAGTGATTTCAAATAATTAGAATTATAAAAAAATGCCTTTGATGTTTGAGTTGCATAACAAAATTATATTGTTAATGAAATTGTCTTGTGGGACCTATTTTCATCGTGAGATAAAAAGATGATTTATTTATATATATTTATGGTATTGTTTCAAATGTTGCCTGGAGATCTTGTGAAATTGACCATAATACATGATAGATTCATTATTATTAACTGATAATATAAGAAGGAGTGGTGGATGTTGTTTTGATGGGAGATTATTTCAAAGGAAATAAGGGGGTGATTTTTTTGTACAAAAAGAGGAAATAAGGTGGTGGGCTACCAGGTATATGCTGGTTAGTCCTTTGGCCCAATTATATTTGATAAGGCAATGACACCCCACTATTTAGTAGAGGGGGAACCCATGGTCCGTTCTTATGCGCTGTGGATTTTGGCCGGTCTATATCACTTGATCGAAGAGCTCGATATTTGTACTACCAGTTGCACGGGACAGTACTAGCTAATAGGTTTAGTCAGAGGAAATAAGGCTGGGGAGGAATAAGGGAGATCATAGAAATGAATCTTGTGCATTGATTTTGTACAATTTATGATGAGATAAGCATGAGATTATGATGTCATAAATTGATAAATATGTATGCTTTGATTAAGTGACACTTTGTTATGCTTTTCTATTTAATATGACTATCCCACTTGACACATCATGGGCACTTACTCGTATGCCCAATGAGATGGAACTCCTGGTTGCTGAGACGTTTGTCTCACCCTGTTGTTTTAACATTTTTTCCAGGTGGTAGTTCCCGTGCTGGTCCATCAGGGAAGACTCCGGAAGCTTGAACTACTTTTATTAAAAGTAGTGCTTCCTTCCTTTTGAATTATGTTGTATTATTATATATTGCCACGTTAGGGCTCATTACGCATACTCTGACTTATTTGACTGATGGAGTATCGATTGTTGAATTAATTTGACCGTCTGGTTTATTGATGGTTTGTGTTTGGTTTGAATGTATGCGATCCATCGATCAATGATGGTTTTGTTATTAACCAGTCAAAGGTTTTGAAATTGAATTTTCGTTATTTTACGTTTTAAGAAAAATGACTTTACAAATTGGTATGAGATTTAACGATTATGCGAATTGTTTTTCATGTGTACATTTAGTGGTAATATATAATATTCACATATATCTTCCCTCTTTAGTAGTTGTCTTTAGTTTTGTTTGGTTTTTCATCTTTTATGGTGGGTTGCATCCTTAGGTGGGGAGAATGGTGCGAACTTGATCAAGGCAATCAGACTCTGGAGGTAATGGTTAACCCAATCAGCCAGGATTTGACTATGCTGCTCTTCTCCATCAGTTGAAGGAATTGGTGGTGAATACAGTGGACAAGAGGATGCAAAAGTTTCAACAAGATATGCGGCAAGGTGGGAGTACCGACAGATTTGATTCAAGGATAGATTTGATTTGTCTGCTTCTTAAGGGTATTGATGTGATTATTGGCATGGATTGGTTATCAGCCAATAACGCTCACCTTGACTGTAAAGGGAAAAGAGTGAATTTTCCCTTAAATCTTGCATCTGTGGAGGTAGCTCCGAGTCCGTTGTTGTTATCCGCTTCTTAAGTGAAAAAGTGTGTTCGACGAGGTTGTGAAGCCTACGTGGTATTATTCTCTGTGAGTACCGACAAGGAAGTTGGGATCTATCAGATTGAAGTGTTTAAGGAGTTTCCTGAGGTATTTCCAGAAGAGATAACAGGATTTCCCCCTAATCGAGAAATGGAGTTCTCTATTGAGTTAGCACCAGGGACAACCCTGATTTCTAAGACGCCTTACCGGATGTCACCCTCAGAGTTGGCGGAGTTAAAGAAACAGTTGGAAGAATTACTTGAGAAAGGCTTCATTCGACCGAGTATTTCTCCCTGGGGTTCACCTGTTTTGTTTGTCAAGAAGAAGGACGGAAGTATGCGATTATGCATCGACTACAGGTAGTTGAATAAAGTTACTGTTAAGAATAAATACCCGTTGCCTAGGATTGATGATTTGTTAGATTAGCTTGTGCGAGCCGTAGTGTTCTCTAATATTGACTTGAGGTCAGGATACCATCAGCTCAGAGTTAGGGCTGAGGATGTTCCAAAAATGGCTTTTCGGACTCATTATGGGCATTATGAGTTTCTGGTTATGCCTTTTGGGTTGACTAATGCTCCAACTGTCTTCATGGATTATATGAATCAAATTTTTAGGCCGTATTTGGATCAATTTATTGTGGTCTTCATTGATGATATCCTCATTTATTCCAAGGATGAAGAAGAGCACCGCGAGCACCTGTATATTGCCTTGCGGATTTTGATGGATCATCAGTTGTATGCTAAGCTAAGTAAGTGCGAGTTTTGGTTTAGGGAAGTGAAATTTTAGGCCGCGTGGTGTCTGCTGAAGGGGTAGCCGTGGGTCCTAGTAAAGTGGATGTCGTGTTGAAGTGGGGAACTCCGAAGTCAGTAACTGAGGTGAGAAGTTTTATGGGATTGGCTGGCTACTACAGGAGATTCATAAAGGGATTCTCTCGGATTGCAATGCCCTTGACCAGGTTAACCAAGAAAGATCATCCATTCATATGGACTGACAGGTGTTAAGCTGCTTTTCAAGAGTTGAAGGAAAGACTAACTACAGCTCCTGTGCATACCCTTCCTGATCCCCGTCGTTCGTATACGGTGTATACAGATGCTTCCTTCAAAGGTTTGGGTTGTGTGTTGATGCAAGAAGGCAAGGTTTTCTCATATGCCTCAAGGCAGTTGAGGCCTCATGAAGTGAACTACCCGCCCCATGTCTTGGAACTCGCCGCCGTAGTGTTTGCATTGAAGATTTGTAGGCATTACTTGTACGGAGCTCAATTTGAAGTTTTGAGTGATCAGAAGAGTTTAAAGTACTTAATTGACTAGAAAGAGTTGAATAACAGATAGTGTAGATGGATAAAGTTTTTGAAGGATTATGATTTTGAGATAAAGTACCATCCTGGTAAGACTAACATTGTAGCAGATGCCTTAAGTCGAAAATCAATTCATGTGTTCTGCATGAGCTTGAATGAGCACTACTGTTTGGAAGGATTGAGGTACTTTTAGGTGTTTCCAGATCGAAGAATTGTTGCTTTGAATTCGGTGCTGGGTGATTATTGTTTTTACCGAAGTCTGAGGGATGCTCAGATGAAAGATCATCGGTTAAGGCAAATTCGAGAAGAGTTAAAGCTAAGAGATGTTCAAGATTATGAAGTGGGTGATGTAGATATCTTAAGATATAAGAAGATGATTTGTGTTCCTGATGATGAGGAGATTAAAAGAACTATTTTAGAAGAAGCCCATCAGAGTACATATACTATACATCCTGGAATTACCAAGATGTATAATGACTTAAAGCAACAATATTGGTGGCCAAGCATGAAGAGGGATGTGACGGACTTTGTGTTGAGATGTTTGACATGTCAGAAGGTCAAGATTGAACATCAGAGACCTGTCGGGTTACTCCTAAGTCTGGATATCCCGAAATGGAAATGGGATCGCATTTCTATGGATTTCGTCATGGGTTTGCCACCAGCCCAAAACAGTTGTGATGCTATTTGGGTGATCATCGATCGATTAACTTAAGTCAGCTCACTTTTTGCCAATCAGAGCGGACTATTCCCTACAGAGATTGGTTGAGTTGTACATTAAGGAGATCGTTCGTTTACATGGAGTGCCGGAGAGTATCATATCGGATCGAGATCCAAGATTCACGGCAGACTTCTGGAAGTCTCTGCAGAAGGCTATGGGGACTAAGTTAAAGTACAGTACGGCTTATCACCCGCAGACAGATGGTCAGACCGAGAGGATAATTCAGACTCTCGAGGATATGCTGAGGGCCTGAGCTATCGAGCTTCCAGGTAGTTGGGATCGTCACTTACCTCTAGCAGAGTTCGCCTACAACAACAGCTACCATTCGAGCATTCAGATGGCTCTTTTTGAGGCATTGTATGGTCGAAAGTGTAGATCACTATTGTGTTAGACAGAATTGAGTGAGAGGACGGTGATTGGACCTTATCTAGTTGATGAGACAATGAGAAAGATAGAGATGATCCGTCAAAAGTTGTTGACAGCGCAGAGCGGACAGAAGAGCTACGCGGATAGATGACGCAGACCTTTGGAATTTGAAGTGGGTGGCCACGTGTTTCTTAAGGTTTCATCGGTGACTGGTATTGGCAGAACTATTAGAGCGAAGAAGTTAACTCCCCGATACATTGGTCCGTATGAGATTTTGGAGAGAATCGGACCAGTTGCTTATCGAATCGCCCTGCGCCGTCCCTGTCGAGGGTTCACAATGTGTTTCATGTATCCCAATTGAAGAAGTATCACCCGGACCCATCTCATGTCATTGAGCCGGAGGAAGTTGAGCTAAGGGAGAATATGACTTATCCAGCAGAGCTAGAAAGGATTGTGGATGTACAAGACAAGCAATTGAGGAGAAAGATTGTTCAGCTGTTGAAAGTTTGCTGGAAGGGCATGTCACCACGGGATGCTATGTGGGAAATGGAAGAGCGGATGCGGCCTGATTTCCCCTCTTTCTTTTTGGGATAGGTATGTTAGTGTGCTGTGTTAGTGTTTATATGCTTGTTTGTGTTGTGCATCCTGCTGGTATTTGTATGATGATTTTTGCTAGTGATTGTCTTTATGGATGAAATCTTAGTTATATGTTGTGTTTTGGGTGTTTTTCTTCCTTTTTTATAGCGAAATTTTGGGGATAAAATTCTTATTTAGGTGGGAAGAGTTGTAACGTCCCCATCGATCAGAAAAAGAGAGTGAGAAAGAGAGAGTCAAAAAGCTGATTATGCGTGGGAGGAGTGGAGAATCTGTGCAGCAGCCTTTAACCTAAAAGAAAAAAAAATAGAGAACCTGCAGGATTAGTTGGCGTGTAGCAGGCAAGAAAAAAAATTGAAAAGGCGCGGGGCTGATGTTGTTGGGGTATTACAAATACCCCAACAGATTACTCTTCACACACATTTTCACACAACGCACACACCCATCAGTTGAGAGAGTTTCCGGCGAGAGAGGGGGCGTTGGAGAGAGGAAGAGGCATCTGGAAAGGGTGTTTTCCAGTCTAAAGTCCTACTTCCGGGATTATTTAAGTAAGTAAAATGACTTATTTTCATTAAACTTCCTTCATGAAAGTTGTTCTAAATATTTTTCTCTTCCTAATGATGGTAATATTATGTTGATTAGAGAACATTTTGGTATTTCTATTTTCTTCCAGTTTAAGTTTTATTTGTAGAAGACCATAAAATTGTAGATGTATTTTTATAACTATGATCAATGATGTTAGATTTATTTTTTTGATACCTGGAATATTTTTACGAATTTAGTTATTTTTAAAAAAAGATATGATTTTTTGATATATTGATATTTTGACTAAATAGTTGATGATTAAATGGGTAGATAATATTAACAAATTTATTACTTTTTCTATTACATGATTTAATATATATATATATATATACACACACTCGTAAATATATAGTTAAGTATGTATTTGTTTGTTAAAAAAATAAATAAATAAATAAATGAATCTTGTGCATTGGTTTTGTACAATTTATGATGAGATAAACCTGAGATTATGATGTCATAAATTGATAAATATGTATGCTTTGATTAAGTGACACTTTGTTATGCTTTTCTATTTAATATGACTATCCCACTTGACACCTCATGGGCACTCACTCATATGCCCAATGAGATGGAACTGCTGGTTGCCGAGACGTTTGTCTCATCCTGTTGTTTTAACATTTTTTCCATGTGGTAGTTCCCATGCTGGTCCATCAGGGAAGACTCCGGAAGCTTGAACTACTTTCATTAAAAATAGTGCTTCCTTCCTTTTGGATTATGTTGTATTATTATATATTACCACGTTAGGGCTCATTACGCATACTCTGACTTATTTGACTGATGGAGTATCGATTGTTGAATTATTTTGACCGTCTGGTTTATTGATGGTTTACGTTTGGTTTGAATGTATGCGGTCCATCGATCAATGATGGTTTCGTTATTAACCAGTTAAAGGTTTTGAAATTGAATTTTCGTTATTTGACGTTTTAAGAAAAAGCACTTTACACTACTCATTGATTCTGTTGCATTCTTGTTTTGCATCTAAATCCAGGAATCTTTAATAGCATTGGTGCCTCGGGTGGTTGATCTTGTTGGAGACAGAGACATACCTGTTATCGCAGCAGGAGGAATAGTTAATGCGCGATGATATGCTGCTGCTCTGGCCTTGGGGCCCAAGGCATCTGTCTAAGAATCGGGTTTGAAATATTACATTTTACTCTTCAATACCTCGCCTGTGATTGAATGTGTTCTTACCTAATTAATGGCTTGGTAAGGATTCAGCTAGAGTTGGGGGCCCAACCCGCCAACCCGTCTAACACTGACGGGTTCCAGCCCGCCCCGCTCAACCCGCAGGTTAGGCGGGTTGAGCCCGCGGTTTTAATTTTTTTTAAAATACATATTATATATATTTTCTTACATTTTTTCATCCCAATATTTTTTACAAGGAAAAAGTAATATTAAACTCTATTTTTAGGAAATTATTGAACACTTATTGATGAGATTGGAAAGATGATCATGAAAATATGCAATCTTATAGGAAAAAATTGGGTAAAAAAATAGAAAAAAATTATTTTTTATAAAAAAATTAAAATAAAAAAGCTATCCCGACGTAGCGGGCTCGGGCTCGGGATTCCCAGCCCGCCACCTGGGGGTTGTTGGCAAGCTGGCCCGTGCCCACCAACCCGTGCGGGCCAGCCCGCAACCCGTGGGTTGGCCCGTATTCCCATCTCTAGATTCAGCTTGCGCATATTTCTATAGCGTTTAGTGTTAGTGCAGGATAAGACCAAGAGGTGGGTGAATTGGTCACTTTAAAAATTTAAAACTTAAATCACAGAAGAGCAAAGTCACCGAAAGAGAAGGAATGATGAACAAGGCGATTTATCCTGGTTCGGTCCCTCAGACCTACGTCCAGTCCTCAGAGCACCTCTGAGCTTTGCAATCCACTAATCACCAATAAATCAGGCTCTTCAACCTTTACAATGGAGATTCTCACTCCCCCTTACAATACGTAATGAAACAGAGTCTCACACTCTCTGTTTTCTGATCAATTCTCAACCCAATAAATTCAAGGTCCCAACCTTGAATTATCTCACAGATTTACATAAGATATTGCTCAATGAATTCTCTCTTGAAGAGTAGATAGCAATCAATGAAGTTCAGAATAAGAATTTAAGAAATTCATAGAGAGACAGATGAATGGACTTTAATGCTCGTGAAGATGATCGTTGTTTTTTCTGTAATGAATGCTTGAGGCTTTTATAGATGAGAGGAATGAAGTTGCCGTTAGATAGAGTTTAATATCCGTTACTCCCATCAACCACCTCTTCGTCTTCGCCATTAATGCTTCATTAAATGCGTATCAGGAATGTTGGCGACGACGACGGCTTCGTGTAATCTGTCTGGATAAATGTGAGCAGCTTTTTCTCTTTTAATGATGAGATACAATCAAATATCTGTGATTAATCCCCCCTTCTTTTTTTTGAAGTTAGAAAAGAGAAAGAATAAAGTTGTATTCGGCCTCAGTGAAACTCGGAATTCGGTCCATGGGTTTCATCATTTATGGAGGCAGGTGAGATTCAAACGTTGTTAGCACGAATGAGGAAATCTGCAGAGAGAGAGCAGGTAAAAAGCTGTTAGAGAGAAAAATAGCCGTTGGTAAAACAGTAGTCGAGTGTTACAGATTAATGCTCGATTGATAAACAAGTATTTTGAACAATACTCGAGTGTTTTGTTTCAATGCTCGAGTTTTTATAACACTTTTGAATTTGCTCGAGTGTTTGCTGAGAGTATTGCACAAGTTTTTAAATTCAAACACAAATACTCGAGTGTTAGGAATACTTTCAGCTACTACTCGAGTGATCAGAGAAAATCTAGAAGTGAAATGTCACAATACGCGAGTGTTGAAACCATAATACTCGAGTGTTGTTACTTTTCTGCCTTTACTCGAGTGTTTAAATGAAAGTGTTGTGATTTTGAAGAAATAGAGCTCGATACTCGAGTATTCAAAAATCAATACTCGAGTGTTGTCAACACTTTCACTTAGTACTCGAGTGTTGTGCTTGAAGTGCTGTCTTTCATTTGAAAACTTTGCCCGATACTCGAGTGTTGAAAACTAGCACTCGAGTGTTAACAACACTTCCTCCACAACACGAGTGTTATGCTTCAAGTTCAAGTATTTTGACTCAATACTCGAGTATTCAAACTCAATACTCGAGTGTTGTTAATACTTCCATTTGTAACTCGAGTATTCTGCTTCAAGTGTTGAGTATTCTTTTGAAAACAAAACCCGATACTCGAGTATTATAATACAATACTCGAGTGTTGTCAATACTTCAACACATTACTCGAGTTTCTCATGAAAGTATTCTGTCATAACATATTTTTAACACCAATACTCGAGTATTCAAAATAATTACTCGAGTGTTTGTACCACTTTCTCTTAACATTCGAGTTTCCACTAAAAGTGTTGATTTCCAAAATCATTTTAACTTATAATACTCGAGTATTATATCTCAGAACTCGAGTGTTTAACCAAGAACACTTAATCATCAACAATTTAAGCTTGAAACCATTTTGTTATCATCAAAATAAGGTATCAACAGAAATTGTCAAATGAATTTAGGACTGCAGTGTGGAAAGAATTTAAGGTGATACAATACTAATTCTACTAAGTATCAAAATTAATAGTTGATGAATTTCATTATTTTTTATATATGATTTCTAACATTATATTCTTGTTACATGAAAAACTATTTTCAGAAAATGTATATGTGGAACCCATGCAATAATGACAAAATTCATCAAAATTTTGAGAAAAGGGCTTCAAGTAAATATAGTCAAATATGTCAGTCACTGCGAAAGAAAGATAAAAAACCTTTTTGGATGGGGGATGCTATTTGGAAAGAATTGACAGATTATTGGCAGTCTCCTTAATTCAAGGAAAACTAAAAGGAATCGAGAATCATCTGCTGGAGCTTCTCTTCACACAGGCGGATCAATACCACATTCATTGATTTATGAGAAAATGGTGTTACGCTTATTTTAGTTGATTTTAGTTATAGTCAAATTGAGAAGCTGATCATTTGTTGTTAATAATATATATCATTCTTACTATGTTAATACAGAGAGAAGAAAATGGAGTTGACCCTTCATTTTCATATTTTTACTTTCGCACGCATCGAAAGAAGATTGACCAAAGTTGGGTGGGAGATCAAGTAGCAAGTGCATATGTAAGTATATATTTAATAAGTACTTTTTCAACTATAGACCAATTATGTTTAATCATTAATAAGTTGTGTATACAAGTGTTGTTTAATGTTTTTGCTCATTGCCTTAACGTTTTGTAATTTCTAATCTTATGAATTTTTTAATAGGAAATTTTTCAAAAAAAAGAAGGCAGACATACTCTCACAATGCCCATCAACATATGATGGAGATGATATTGCTACTAGTCAACCATTAGTACCAGTGCCATCTGATATGGACATATTTATAACATCAGTTGGAGGTAAGAAAAAAGGGAGAGTATTTGGACTTAGGGATATAAGAATGACTTCTTCTTCCTCTTTGTCTTCTAGATCTTCACTTTCTGCAACTCCTGAGGATTATGAGCTTATTAGAGCACAAGTTCATGCTTTGAATGCTTCATTACAAAAATATGAAGAGCAAAAAGAAGCTTTACGAGTCAAATTTGTTGAGACAAATTCTCGCCTTGATGAAACAACCACCCAACTTGCTGAAAACAAACACCCAACTTGCCAAACAACGAAGAATGTACAAGTTTTAATGCAACATTTGGGATTTGTAGGTTCTTCTTCTCATGCGCCATCTCAACCTCAACCACAACCATAACCTGCGAGTCAATTACAGCCAAATGTTACACATTCTGATAATGAAGATATTGACACATTTGGGAGTGAGGATGATGAGCATGATGATTAGAAAACACTTTTATATGTATTTGTCTTAATGCCAAACTTTTATATGTATAAATGTTGTAATAAAGACTTGTTTGCTGTGCTTCTAATACAATTTCCTGAAATTTGCATATGCTATATTTTATTTGTTTCAGATTCTTTTAGGGTGTTCGATAAATTTATTGATATTTTTTTTGCTTTTTTTTAATTCGTGCGTTGCAGAATTTTCCTACGGATTTACCTACAGAATTTCCTGTGGATATTACCTGTGGATTTTCCTGTGAATAAATCCGCAGGAAAATTACCTGCGGATTTTAAAATCCGCAGGAAAATAATTTCTAGGAACATTATTCCTGCGGATTTAAATCTACAGGAAAATATGCGGGAATATGACTTTTTTTTGTAGTGATACATTTTTCGCATATGTAAATTTCCTACAACTCATATACGAACAAAAAAACTCTCACACTCACACGGAGAGAAAAGTATCGTTGCCTTGTCTTTAAATTACCTCTTTCTAAGCCACATATTTGTTTAAACGTTTGATTTTGGCCATATAACTCTTTGGTTGAAGTTGTGTTTTGTCATCAAGAAGTCAGAATATCAGGCTATGTTAACTTGAGAAAAAAATATTGAAAAGAAAATTATAGAAGTTAAATTTGGAGCGTTGCAAGCTCCATGTATTTGTATGGAGTTCAAGCTAACTAGCTCCCTTATTTTAACTAGTGGTGTACTCGTTTGATACAAGGAGATGATTTTAATTTCAACAATTAACATTATTAATATAATTTAATAGATGAACACTTGGAAGCATAATGAGGTATGTATTAGTTTTTACAATTAAAAAGAAAACTTTAGTATATTATAAATAAGAATCATATAGTGGCTTAAGTTCAAATAAATGCATACGCACTACTACAAAAGGTACTTTTTACGCCCTATTTTTAACCCAAATGGCGCCCTTTCTCGGGGGGCGTAAATGTGAGCGGCGTAGTATGGTAGGGCCTACGGCGCCCTATTCCTGGTTTTTACAAAATATAGGGCGCCGTAGGTCTGACCTCCGGCGCCCTTTTAAAGAATATAGGGCGCCGTAGGTCAGACCTACGGCGCCTATCCTGGAATAGGGCACCGTAGGTCAAACCTACGGCGCCCCTTTTCCCTATATAAGGCGCCGTAAGTTCTTTTTTTAAAAAAAATTCAATTCAATTTTATTAAACCTACCTGATTCAACTTACAGTTACATTTTATACACTACATCAATTACAGACATAATAAACACATAGCAGGGTTAGACGTGTATATCTACATAAGCCAAGTCTTGTTGCATCGAAACACAGAAGTCATTGTTATTTAATTTGTGTGGTAGACTAATACAATTGATATATCTAAGTCACCCTATACAAGTCGATGTGAAGAGTTGAAACTATATAGATTCACCTTGAAGTAATAAGCATTATCTACAAATTAAGGCCTTTGGCCAACAAATCTCATATCAAATCAATGTCATCAGCCATGTAAGCATCGTCATTATCAAAAACCTACAAATTGAACAACAATTATTAGAACAATGCTAATTCATCAAACTAAACAATTAATTCATCAATATTTGATAGATTTCATGTTACCTCTTCCAAATCTCTAGTCAATCCGCTCTGAATGATACTATACATGTAACTGATGACATAATACCCGCACTCAGTATTCCCTAATTGTCTAGGGCACTAAAGATAAAAATCATATATTGTCAAAAAGTATAAAGGGATAAAACAACTTTGAACGAAAGAATTTAAAGTCAAAGTACTTACTTTTGGACTGTGTGTTGTTATTTCTACCGTCACGTTTACTGCCCATTATTCGGTATGTCTTGAGTGCGCTGCGATTGAATTGACAATAGTTACATATGAAAAAAATATGTTTAAACATCGTTAAAACCAATAATTTAGAAATACAAAAACTTACGTATCAAAAAAGTATTTTTGCTCTTTCCCTGCCTTTTTTGCCAGGCAAAGGATCGAACCAATACACAATATTCAGGAGGGGACAGACAACACAGAGACTCCAATGATGACTACAATAGCACATATACATGAAAATGAAGTTAGCAAAACAAGCTAATTATTACCAATTAGGCTAAATGTGTTAAATGGATAACTATAATTCCATACCTTTCGATTATTGGCGCTAGGAAACACATCTTTGGATTAACGTCTG
>JANTPZ010137752.1:0-26558 GCA_025593235.1 Vachellia pachyceras
ACAACTGTTAGAGACTCATTGGGCTTGACTTATGATGTGTCATTTGAATTAAACTTGTTCGATAGGCTTAAACTTGGATGGTATGTGATATCAGTGACTTCAACCCCAGGCAAGGTGTGGGTTTAATTCTTATTCGGACTTGCTTTCTGCGGGCTTCATTCTTATTCATACCTTTCGTTTTATTAAGTGGATATTGCCTATTGCAATTTGTTTATTGGTGGTAACTCAAATTATATTCAGGTGCACAAAGCTGTTGATGCATGCAAAAATGTTCTTAGAGGTCTGCATAGCAACAAAATTACTGACAGGGAGTTGGACAGGGTTAGTCATTGAATTTGTTTGCGTTGTTCTTGCATTACGTTTCAGCATCAATGTGTCTTTTGGATACAAGTCACCCTAAGAACTGGAAAATTATAGCCACCTGCTACATCCTTCTAAATTCTAACGTCATTTGGGCCTTAAATTCTTGAATATCTTTGGGTGGTTTTTTTTATTGTAGGCTAAGCGGACCCTTCTTATGAGACATGAAGCTGAAATTAAGTCAAATGCCTATTGGCTGGGGTTGATGGCCCACTTACAAGCTTCTTCTGTTCCAAGAAAGGTGAGACGAAATTGTTTGAATCTTGGTAATCAGTTATGATGATCAAACCCTTTTTTTTGGCAGATCAAAAGTAGACATAATTGTATTTTGAATTCAGTTTTCTTTTGTTTTTTTATAAGAGAAAATTCAGTTTTCTGTATAGATAAATTTAAACTGAATTTCAATGTAATTCAATCTAATATTTCATATTCATACTTGTTTTGATGCATTGATGTCTACTTTGAATGTGGTATTCAGGACATATCATGTATCAAGGATCTAACATTTCTTTATGAAGCCGCCACAATTGAGGATATATACCTTGCCTATGAGCAGTTGAAAGTAGATGACAATTCTCTATATTCATGCATTGGGATTGCTGGGGCTCAGGCTGGACAAGATAATGCAGGTGCAGGAGTATTCTCAATTTGACTCAGCGGATCCTGCTAACAATTGAAAAAAAAAAAAAAAGTATCCAGTCCTTGCTGCCAAATATTCCCTTAACGGCCTCTATTGGAATCCCAATTCCAGTCTTGGCCTTATAGATTCCTATGTTGTTTCCATGTAACTAATAAAACAAGAACACGCTCATGCCAAAAAAAAAACATATTTTCCTCAGCCAGAAGTTGAAATAATAAATACAAGGGTCTATTATGTGAGAGCAAGTATAATTTTGTGTTTCTGGTTGGTTATATAATATTCTTTAAGCATATTTTTGTGTTAATCACGCAGCTACAGTAGAAGAGGAAGAAGCATCTGATGCTTATCCAGGAGTTATTCCTGTTGGACGTGGTTTATCTACAATGACTAGGCCTACAACATGACTTTTTCTAGATGGTTTGTCATGGTCTGGTTACAGTTTGGAGGTATAGTTTGATTTGGCTTGACTTATGCATAGCCTTCTTAGTAATTTTCTGCAAAATTAATTTTTATCCCCTTTGTCTTGGGTTTTCATTGGAGGGTCAATAACCATTGGAAGCGAATTTTCCATGACGTGATGGGCTTTTTCTGGTCTCCATCTGTGTGTGTGTGTGTGTGTTCGTTCTTGGTTTACTTTGTGTTTTATGCAACATTGGATAAGAGTGTATGCATGCTTCAGGGTTGAGCTAATTTTTGCATATTCTGGCAGGAGTCGTCTTCAGAAATTTAAAGGATTGGGAGCATATGTATCCATGAAGCTTGCTTCATCCACTTTCTCAGAAATTAACTTAGTACAAGGTGTTTGTCATTAGCAAAGGCCCATAAGTATACAATAAAGCAGATATTTTTAGTGGTAAGATTCTTTGACAGCCACTTTGTTGCATTTACACGTGCTCCTTCTCCCCCAATAATTTCTGATTGAGGAACTATTGCCTTTCACTTAATTCATTTCCTCATTTTTGGAGGTTCTATATTTTTGGCCTTGAATTGAACCCTCTTATGGGCATATCATTCTACTCATAAATTTGTATTAGTTGAAAATGGAGAGAAGTAAATATAGAATCCACCACTAAGATGTATAGCTGCCATATTATTTTTAGGTACATTCTTTGGCCACATCTTAGCATAAAAAGGTGGTGTAAGCTCTACAAATTGTAAATTGTTTTATCAATTATTTTAGAGACTACTTTTTCGCATAGTCACATATTCTATGCAGCATCATTTTATTAAATCTGAAATGAATGTTTTTCTCCTGTAGGGGTATGCCTTTATCTGACTCATGTTGGTTTCTTGACTTGTTAAGAATGGGATAGTCTCCGGAACGAGGTCTTGCATTAAAAAATAAATCTCTCCAGGTGCCAAAATACGAGGATGTCGTATATGAAATTGTATAGAAGTAGACGTCACATTAAAAAAAAAAAAAAGACGCCAGTTACAAGGCGTTGCTTTTGATAATTATATGACTAAGCACATGTTCATTGATACTCTGTAATAGGTGCGAGACTACAAGATAGAATGAAACCACTGCGTGCGTTACATTTTATAAGATATATAACCAATCAAATTGCGTTGTTTGCAAAGTAAGTTAAAATTAGTTAGGTTTAATAAATACTTTAAAAAAATGAATTTTGTTACAAAAATGCCCTTTTTTATGGGGGAGAGGGTGGCACCGTTTGGCAACCCCATAAGCATATCTAAAAGCATGTTTAACAGTGTTTTTTTTTGTAAAATGAGATAATATCAACTACATATTTATCTCGATTTTTGTAAAAGTACTTCTCCACCGTTTTACCAAATGAATCCAGTACGTGGAATGTGGTGGAGAAAAAAATGTGGTAGAGTTATATTGAAAAACACAGAACGAGTTATTTTTTAAATTAAGGGTAAAATGGGGAGATTACAAAATTTTTTTTTAATATAACTCTTAAATATATCTAATAAAAAGAATAAAGGTATATTCAGGAATTATAAAAAGGAAAGTGCGTGAGAGTATGTATGGAACTTCTCACAGCACGACACAAGGATTTCAAGTTGGAACTGTTGGTGTACATCTGAAGCAGTTATGGAGGTCGCATAACTATGGCTTTATTTCTCCTTTCTGATACTAACCTTGACTTCCCTGCTGCTATAGGATTCTAGCTTCTTTTTGTTACTTTGATTTTGAAGGCATCAGTGCATTTATTTAACAAGGGGAAAGGAACAATAATAACAGCTTGGTATAATAGTTACTCCTTCAACTCCAAACGTGAGACCTAGTTTGTGGTGCAACCGGAATATTATATTGTTAATTGGGTTAATACAATATTTGGTCCTTTGAGTTTATTTTCATTTTAGTTTAGGTTTCTTAAGTTTAAAACCAGTGATTTTGGTTTCTTAAGGTTCATTTTATTTAAAATATTGATTCCTATAATTTAAAAAAAATCTGGACTATTTTTACCTCTTAAGGGACTATAACCAATGGTTTAAATCCAAGGAGCTAAAATCAAGATGATGATGAATCTATGAGACTGAAAATTGTATTAACCATTGTTAATATTTTGGAGTGGAGCCAAGCATGTATGCCACTTTCTTGTTCATGTAACCAGTTATGTTAATGGAGTTCTTTTATCTTTTTTGTTCTCGTACAGCCCAAGGTTTCATTTCTTCCCCTTCTTTGATTACGGATTGAACAGAAGTATACTTTATTTTCATTAGAAGTTTTTACTTGTTTTAAAAATATAGACCAAGAGTTTGGTATAGTTCAACATTCTTTTATTTTTTTTACAAGTCCTTGTAATTTACGTTTTTATCATCAGAAAAATTTATGTAATCTCCGAAAGTAAGAAATTTACTTGTCTGATTGTACCAAGCTAGATGTACTAATCGGCAAAGATTCTTCTCTTGTCTTCTCTTTCCTCCCTTTTAATTATTATTCCCATTTCATATGCTTACATTCGGTACTTGACAAAACAACAAGACCAAGAACAAGAAAAATGAAGACACAAATGAAGGTTTCTATGTACAGCATATTTTGGGAATCTCAGAGTGCAATGTGACTGAAAATTCTGAACCTAAGCTTTGTCACTATTTGATCTTCATTAAGATAATATAAACCACACAAGACTTAGAAGGAGCATTCATATTTTGCCGATTAGATAGAAGAAGTTATTGAGTGCAGAAAAATCAAAAGAGAACATGTCTGGGAAACTTGAGCATGAGCTAGAACTGGACGTGCCGGTGACCACCGCGTGGGATCTCTTCGGCACGATTCGGATCGGAGAACTTGTTGAGAAAGAGATGCCTAACTTGTTTCAGAACGTGGAGCTTGTTGAAGGAGATGGAGGAGTTGGAACTGTCCTCAAATTAACATTTGTACCTGGTAATTAAATGTTTCACTCTTCCTCAATCTATGGATAATACGTTTTTTTTTCTCCCTTCTATTTCTTTGCCAACAGCATTTTATTTTTTAAAGGGAGATTATATTGCTCTAAGCCAGCAAAAAACAAAATTCACCTACATACAAGTTGACAAAACACGATCTAATTTCTCATTCAAAATATAATCATCATGATATTAAAACTCAACTTGAGCTGTTATAAAGAGTTTTAAACAAGTTAATAGGAAGAAATTTTAAGGAAATTTATAGTCAGGTCCAAAATATAAGAATTAATGAATAAAATGTCTCAAAGATTAATAAAATTATTATCAGGTCTAAGAAGTAGCTACTGATGTTGTCATTAACAACCTTACGAACCTTCAACAACAACCTTAGCAGCTACTCCTGGGACCTTATAGTAATTTTGTGAATCTTTGTGACATTTTATTTATTAATTCTTCTATTTGATATTTGATGGTAAATTTCCCAAAATTTTACATGTTTTTCTCCCCTTGTCAACCTTTAAAAAATGATTTTAAGTTAAAAGAAAGGAAAAAAATGATGACACATTTGTACTTTAATAAGTCCGTTTTGTTTTATTATATATGGTTTACACATAAATATTCTATTTCTTCATGGATTAGTTCCTTATAATTTAAATATCATTCCTTTTTTTGGATTATATATTAATTTTTTATATATTTTAATTAAAACATATAATCTTACAAAATAAGATTCACCTCGGTTGAACCACGGTTAGACTTTCAGCTCTTCAATACCATTACTTCAACCGGCTTAATGAAACAGTCCAATTTTCATTACATTCATAAGCATGATTGAAGTTTAGGCTATAAGGCTGGCTCCCAATACACACACACACTACTTATCGAATAGTAACATTCACTACCAGAAAAATATTATTTAGCGACAGAAAATTCATCGTTGAATACAAATTTTCTGATAGAAAATGACCATTTAGCGATAGATTTTTCCGCGTTAAATGGCATTTTTCTGGTAGTATTTATTTGAACTGAGTTTAATGGGTGAGTTTTTGATGATTAGGTACACCAGGGCCAGCATTTTACAAGGAGAAGTTCACAGTGATTAATAATGAAGATAGGATAAAAGAAACAGAAGTGGTGGAAGGAGGCTATTTGGAATTAGGGTTCACTCTGTTTAGGGTTCGTCTTCGTGTGATAGAGAAGGGACATGAATCAAGTATCATCAAATCGACAGTGGAATATGAACTCAGAGAAGATGCTTTGGCCAATGCCCCTCTAGCTTCTAACGCAATACAATCTCTAGCTACCATCTCTCAAGTGGCCAAAGCTCATCTCAGCAAAATCAATAAGCTTGCCAATTAATCAAACTCAAACTTGTGGCAATAGTTTAAGTGAGCAAAGTTACTAATATATCATCCAATTTTATATGAGGTTTCAGTTTGGTTCCTAAGTTTTTTTTTTTTAAAAAAAGTTGGGTCCTTTGGTTAAAAAGCTGAATAAGGAGCATTATTTTCGAGCAAGACTCTTTAGGGCCCGTTTGGTTTGATGGAATTTGGAGGCATGGATATGGAAATGGAATTGATTTCCATATCCATGCATGTTTGGTATGATGGAATTGGCTTCCACATGGAAGCCAATTCCATCAAACTCATGGATTTTCATTTCCAAATGAAAAGTTTGGATTTCTGATTCCATATTGATAATTTCCATCTAAAAATTTTTCTAAAATTTTTTTAATTTAATTTAGGTAGTTTTAAAAGTTAAAAAAATTAATTTAGAAGAGTTTTTAGGTCTTTTTATCTAAAAATCATACCTTATTTCTATGACATACCAAACATACTTTTAAACCTCACATTCATATCAATTTCCACATCCACATCCATATCCATATCCATCAAAATGAATTCTGTGTACCAAACGAGCCATTAGTTTTCTTATTTTTAATTATTAACTTGAATTGAATGTCTAGTTGATGAGTTGAAAGTCGCAAGAGCAATTTCTAATGATGATGATGATATTTAAAAAAAATACTTATATAATCCAAGAGGATTGTGTCTTATTTGAGTTATTCACAATCCGTCGTTAAATGACTATTTTCCGTCGCTAAAACGAGGGCCGCTGATATTTTCCGTTGCTAAATGAAAATTTTCTGATAGAAAATAACCATTTAACGATAGATTTTTTCATCGCTAAATAACATTTTTCTGGTAGTATATTTTTAATGAAAACATAACAATCTCGATAATTTTAATCACAGTTGGTTGATATATCATCCGAAACAATTCACATTTGGTTGATGTATCATTTGAATCGATTCACATTTTACGTTGTTTTTAAGAAAAATAAACCTTTGAATTTGAAAAGGAAACATAAAGCTCTTAATTAAGAGGTTCACTTTTCTTAAAAACAGACTAAAATGTGAATTATTTCATATGAGTCTTCAGCCAACTAATATTAAAATGATTTGAATTGATGTTCTTTGAATGGAAAAAAAAAAGGAAAAATATCTATATACTACAAGAGTGTCAAACCATCTAAACTATACTTAAGCAAGTAGAAGTTGCACCCCAATCATACTTGAAGGCTCTAGGTGAGAAAAATGCAATGATTAAAGATTAATTTTAACTACAATTAAAAAAGAAGAAGAAAACTGAACTAATATAAACAGAAATTTTTTTATTAGATTCCATTCTAATATACAAACATTATATTATATTCGATCTTTAATACAAGATTCAGTTGACTTTTATTGAGATTAAAAAGTTAAATAAATTACTTTATTATAACAAATATTGTAAAGCACTTGTGTGTTTCCATACACCATTTTTCCTTCAAATTATCCCTATTGATGGTGTATAAGATTATTTTCATACACGATTTTTTAGAAAAAAAAACATGCATTTTGTTATAAATACCTAACTCAAGTAATTTTTTAATACTCACGACCTAGGGAAAAAACGATTAAAACCTACATGCAAGTTGACCAGACGTACAATTGACTTCGGTTATTCTAAACATAACTATGATTGACATTTAGAATAAGCCACCCTACCACTAATTGAATTTATGCTTATCCTAATTAATTGCAAACCAATCAAATAATACTTGTAACACCCTAAACAATTTAACCATATATTATATTCAAAATGAGTTAAGTAACTCGTAATCCCTTCTGATACCATTTGTAATTCCAAAGAAACCATACATTTAAACATAATTAGTTATTAAATTCTCAAGATTCAGGGCACAAAAGTTGAGGGTGAGACACCCAGCCCACAAACCATTCACAATTCATAGTATCGTTCCAACCCAGGGCACAAAACTTGCCCAGAAGTCACCATTATAAGTCACAAAAAACTAGAAGTTATTAATAATCCCATTAACCATATAAGTTCAGCTATATTTCTCAAATCAATACTTAATATCTCACACATACTACAAGACAATTTATTAATGGGTATAATTTCACAAAATAATCATAAAGGTAGAATCAAATTATGCAAGCCATATATGTTTGGCAATATACATTTCTCTTTAAAATAGCTTAACTATTAAGTCTACAGTGATAACTACTATCAAACTGTTGGCTCCTTCCCTTCACGCCTCGAACCACTAAGTTCCTCTCCTAAAAAAATGTATATCGATAGGGTGAGATATAAAATCTCAGTAACCAACAATCAATTCACAGAATATACAATACGGGATTATAAGTCAATGAAGCAGTGCTAATATACAATATTCAAATAAAATAATATTTTCCATTCAATACAACCAGAATGCACAAGTGCTCCCTCTAACCTATTCCTCCATATTACTCTATAACGACTCCCGCTTACGTTTGAGTCACAATAAATCATGGCCTCTCTCCTGGGTCTAAGCCGACTCCCCACTTGCGTGTGAGTCACAATAAATCCTGACCTCCCTCCTGGGTCTAGGCCGACTCCCCACTTGAGTATGAGTCACAATACAGCCAACTTACTATGATCAGTAGTGGGGCAACCGCGGATACATTCACAATACATTACACAAGTCCCATCATCACAAGATCACCCAACTACTTCCATACACCTAATATGTCAATTCCCCACAAATGCACAAATTCACAATATGTTATGGATAAAGATAAATTATGAATAGCTCATCAAACGTATCTCTAAGAAAATCATATCATTTATATATATAAAAAAATACTTCCAACTTCACTAAAATTGAACATATAAAAATAGAGATAAGATTCGTAATACATAATTAAGGTATCGAAAACACCTTACAATCCATGCAAAGCATATAAAATGAATTAACATCGGTTACCTCAACTCCAAAATACTTGAAAGCTCAAGTCACAAAGCACCAACTACAATCAAGTTATTCTACACAATAATATAGATACAAATTTAATACACTAAATTAAATAATCAACTTGGCTATGTACATTTAAGTTCTTGAAATAATCATTTAAAATTCATAGTTATTAATAGACTCTCAACTATTTAATCTAACCCAAAATTCAGTCATTCCCCTCAACCCAAAGATTTAATTAATTCACAAATCAATTTCGATTACACAATTCTCAATTAAAAGTTTAGGATTTTCAACATAAAACTGTTAAATCACATATACTCTTAATCTTTTCAACATGATACATTGATTAACACTTCAAAAATAGTTTCAATAACGCTTCTAAATCATTCAACCCCAAATCTAATACGTGCCAACCACTTATGTAGAACAAATTATAAATTGATTAAATTAAATAATTATTTAAAATTATAAAAACAGTCAAATCATGAATTCAAATTAAGGAAAATTAACAACTCTTTCCTCTCAATCTTATATTAGACAGTTCTTGACAAAACTCAATTTTTATTTCAAACCCTAATCTTAAATTTTTATCTGATTAGTATGATATTACTACCATTAGAAAGAGAAAATTATTTAGAAAAACTTTTATGGAGGAAGTAGATTGAAAAGAAGTAGTTTTGATTACCTAATTGATCCCGAAATAAAATTCTATACTCAGGAGGAGGAAAGGGGATGATGCCGTGACCTAATCGTTAGGCACCGATGTTTCTACTAGTGTGCAACCCCCTTTTCTTTTCCTCTCTTTTTTTCTTATTTACTTAATACACACAGCCACATATAAACAAAATGCACACAGCAAAACTCCCTCATACTTCTTTATTTTGTTTTTTTTAATATGTGTGTGTGTCACCAAGGGCCACGGGCACACATGTATATATTTATATATTACAATTTCTTTTCTTTTCTTTTATCTTCTCCTTCTTTCTTTACATAATCATTCTTTTTTTCATTTATTTTTTTATATCTCCCATTAGGGTAAATTCTTTTTAAACCAAATAATTACCCAACAAATTATATTTAACATAAGTATTATTTCTAAATAACAATTAAATCCTTTAAATAAATGTTATTTCTCAAATATAATTAAGTCCTTTAAATAAAATTTAGGATGTTACAATACTGACATATTATGTATAAAATATAATATTATCTTAATATTGCGTTAAATTTGGGGGTGAGTTTGATTAGGCACACCAGGACCATCATCTTACAAAGAGAAGTTCATAAAGGTGACAATGAGAATCGGATCAAAGAAACTGAGATGTTAGAAGGAGGATATATAAAAATAGGTTTAACTTTATTCACTACCAGAAAAATGTCATTCGTTAAATGGTTATTTTCCATTTAGCGATGGAAAATATTAGTAACTCTCGTCTTAGTGACCAAAAATAGCCACTTAGTGATGAATTTTCCATCCGTCGCTAAATGACATTTTTCTGGTAGTGGTTTAAAGTTCTCTTGCATGTAATGGAGAAAGTAGAAGAAGAAACAAGCATAATCAAATCAACAGTCGATGAGTATCAACTCAGACAAGGTGCTCCACCAAAGCTTCGTTCCATTGTTTCAAGTTCTTGCCAATATAGCTCAAATCGCCAAACTTCATCTCAACCAAACCAAGCTTATACCAGTCAACCCATAAACTTATCTATATATGTTTTAATGTCTTCTTAAAATGTGGTAATTTACTTACTTTGGTGTGATGTGTTTGTGTGATACTTTAATGTGATATTTATCTTAAACTAATTTTGAGATAATCATATGAAATGGTAACTTGTGCGCACACTAATCGTATTTATTACTGGGGCTGAATCTAAGAAAAGTGAGTTAGTCTCTCTCTATCTAGTGAACTACTGTTTGAATTTCTGTTAAGAGATGTACCTTATTTAATATCCGAAAATACCTCAAACATTATGGCCTTTGATAAAATGATATATATATATCTAGATACCAGTGCCTAGTAAAAAAAACATTCTTATTTTTTGTGATAAAAGGACAAAGTTATTTCAGAAGGATAATTTAAGCATAAAACACAATACTCCTTTGGTCCTTAATGCATGTCATAATTAGGAAATTGTTCTCTTAATCCTAAATGTACGACATATTTCTAATTTTTCTCAACTTTATAAAATTATCCCTATTGATGCTTCTTTGAGAGAGAGAGAGAGAGATGGAAGGAATTGAAGAAGATAAATATTATGTTCTAAAAAATTTGTCATACTAGCTACTTAATTAATTGATTGACCGTTTTGATCCAATTAAATTAGATAAATAGATCCCATATTTATGATATGAGGATTACTATAGGATCCTATGTACTTGAGTCCATTGAAAGTAAATATCAAACACACAATCAACAAAAAGAAAATAAAAGTTTTATAGTACTGGTACGTACAGTGTTAATTACCTAATAGATTATAGATTTATTTGAGTGTCAAGTGTAGATTTGAACTCGAGTAAAAACTAGTTAATTGACTGACTTGTTTGGATATTAAAAGAAACTAATTATTAATTACCATTTTTATCATTTTTAAATTAATTTATCTACTTATAAACTAATATATAATTTAACGATACAAATAAGTATTTTAAAATATACATTATTATTAATTAATTAATTTAAAATTTTCAATCTCATTAAGAAAGCTAACTATTATTTTTTTTGGGTAAACATAAGTTTAAACCCTACCGGTATCTGATCCTTTGGGCCGACTAATCGGGTTCAATGGGAGTTCTAGGTGGTTAGGTTCCAGCCCCCGCCCAATTGATCTTGCAGGGGATTGAACCTTTGTCCGCTCTATTAAGCTCAGCCCCAATCACCACTGAGTTAGGAATCAATTGGTTGCTAACTAACTATTATATATATATATATATCAAAGACGGTAGAAACAATTCTCCCAGGAGACTTTCACTGAGGATGATCTCCATTGAGGAAACATCATGGTCAGACTCATCATGTCCAGGCACCCTCCATTGACAGACCACTGCAACATGAATAATAAGGTAAAATAATAAACTATCACCTCTCTCTCTCTGCACGAACCCAAAGAAGGACTGCAAAATTAAATGCTAAAAAGGAAAGTAAGATGGACCTCACAAGTTTCCTTGTAGATAATTACAACAATATGCTTCCAAAATACTTGCCATCCTTGCTGTGCTGATGGGGCCAACTATGATTGTTGCTAAAAGGCATCTTGTTGTGATCTACACACATGGGCGTGGGCTGTACAATAATTCTCCAGATCTATTCTATTTAGATAAAAAGATTTGAAACTGTTGTTAACCCTACTTTAAAATTTAATGAGTTAGTAATTTATTCTTATTTAATATGATTTACAGTTCTTAATATAAGAGTATATTGACTTGTTTTCTATAGAGTTTAAGAAAGCTAATTGACTGAAATATTTATCATATTTCTCCGAACTAATTTTTCTGACTTATAACTTGATATAACAATCTAAAGATATACATAAATATTTTAAAATATATGTTATAAATAAGTAATTTATTTAGCTTCTTTAAGTCTCCTAGAAAACTCAATTAGCTTTTATATTAAAATTTGGATGCATCATACATTATATCTCATAATAATAAAGTTAACATAATAATAAATGAAATGAAAACTTGTACATTTACATAAAAAATTTAATTATTAATTATGACTTATAACTAAGATAAAAAATTGCCTTCTATATATATATATATATACATTTTATAAATATGATCACATGAGCATATCATTTAACTTTGTACGGGTAATATTGTGCAATAATAGATATTGGATTTTTTTTATTAAAAAAGAATAGACCATTGAAAAAGTTTTTTTTTTTTGACCTGAGACCATTGAAAAAGTTGAGAGCTTATCTTATGAATAAAAGTTGAGAAACCCAACATTTGTGGATGAAATCTTGTGGACGGTTGAAATTATATATCTTGAAAATGTGTCCGTTTGAAAATATAGTAGAGCACAAGTCGGGGTAAATATGTGAAAGAGATTATCTCATTTTGCAGAAAAACACTGTTGAACGTGCGTTTGACTTATCCAAACACTCCAACAAACAATCTTATCTTTATAATTATACTATGTAAAATTCTTTCAATCTCACTACATCCACACATTTCTTCAAAAAAAAAAAAACAGAGAGAGAGAAACCAGAGAGAGAAGAAAAATCAAATGAAGCTGAGGACAGAAGACAGAGTACGTATATCAAAGGGAATCATTGTGATCACAGGTATTCTAATCCAGAGATATACATATCTGTCCCCACATACATACATACATACATACATACATACATACATACATACATACATACATATCACTGTTGTGATCATACGAACCACACAACTCACCAGAAAGCAAACTCAATATAAAGGAACACAATAATTCATAATTCTGAAGACTGTGCTTTTAGAAAGTCACAAGAGATGGCTGCAGGACATCTTGAGCATGAGCTAGAGTTAGGCGTGCCGGCGACCGACGCGTGGGACCTCATCGGCACGCTTCGATATGGAGAGCTCGTTGAGAAAGAGATGCCAAGTCTGTTTCAGAAGGTGGAGCTTGTTGAAGGAGATGGAGGAGTTGGAACTGTCCTCAAATTAACATTTGTACCTGGTAATTAAATATATATATATATATATATAATAAGTTCATGTTAATGGGTTTATCTTTTCTTGCTGTTTTAATTTATAACACACATGCATGCAGTGGCCCATCTGAATTTACCATGGTTTTTTAACTTGGAAAAAACATATGTATTTAGGACAAGCTTTATACACAGAATGTTATCATATAATATTTTATTTTAAATAATAAATGTATTTGATCCAATGCCCAGTACAAAAAAAGGTAATTTTTTTAAAAATGTATTTCAAAACCAATTTAAAAAACTATTTAAATCGATTACTGGTTTAGAAAGAAAACTTTCTATATACTTGTTCTATTTTTTTAGAATAATTCTGAAGTTCTTTCTAGAAAGTGACATTTTAAAAATGCATACCAACTTTTAAATGGAATTCACTTGATTCCCCTTGAACAATACAAGGGTTAAAACTTTATAAAATAAATAAAACCTTGTTGATAGAATTACCTTACCACAATACTCAATTATAATACAATAATTGTATATATCATATAATTGTAACAAAAATTTAAAAAGTGAAAACGTTGTATAATTTATATACATATAGACACACACAAAACAACAGCAATATTAATAATTGCAATGGCTTTTGTGTGAAAATAAATAGGTACACTGGGCCCAACTTTTTACAAAGAGAAGTTCACAAAGATAGACAATGAGAATCGAATGAGGGAAACTGAAGTCATCGAAGGAGGATATTTAGAATTAGGGTTTACTCTATTCAGAGTTCGCTTGCAGGTAATAGAGAAAGGTGAAGATTCAAGCATTGTCAGATCAACAGTGGAATATGAACTCAAGCAAGAGGCCTCAGAGAATGGCTCTATCACTTCCAATGCCATTCAAGCTCTTGCCAACATTGCTCAAGTTGCCAAACTCCATCTCAACAGAAACAAACAAGAAAATAATTAAGCAAAATAGTTAGTCATTTGTGCGTATTTGGGAATAAGAACTTTCCTTTAATTTATCTATTTATCTGGTAATGCGCTACCAAAAAAATTTTCATTTATAGCTATAGAAAAATCCATTGCTAATTGACTATTTTCCTTCAAAAAAATTTACATTCAATGACAGAAAATATTAATGACCCTCGCTTTAACGACAAAAAATAGTCATTTAGTGATGGATTTTCCATTTCTAAATGGCATTTTTCTGGTAGTGATGTTTAAATCCTAATAATCACTCTATTTTATTAGCATTTATATATATATATATATATATATCTATGGATGGATTCAATGTACCGAAATAATCATATGAAATTCTTGTGTGCATGTGTTTTTTGGGGCTCATATTGTAACTGATTTGAATTCAGCTTGGCATTTAGTTAAGTTAAAAGCGTGACATATTCTAGCTAATTAAATGTGATGTGATATTTTACCAACAATAATTAATCCTATTCAAGCAGTGAATAATTTTGCGTACGTATAAGAATATCTGGCTCATATTTTCAAAATAATTTCATAATTGATAATAATACTTTCAACAATTGTTGTAAACAAGTAATGCAGTAAGTTTGAAAATAATTTACACAAGAGTAAAAATCTTAGGGAGAGTATTATTAAAAAGAAAAGTTAGGGAGAGGTATGAAATTGTGACCACACAAACTCCAATTATTGTACCTTATAAGCCATGGCAACCAAAAACAAAATATTTTACCTTATAAGATTTCTCCTCATGTGATTTCATTGTGAGCATATAAAACCCCACACACACACACACACACACACACACACAGAGCATAGAAGGAACTCATCAAAAGCAACAGAAGCATTATTCATACTTGTTGCGAAAGAGACACTCCCTTGAGAAATTCAACCATGTCCGGTAGTGTTGAGCATGAGCTAGAGCTCGACGTGCCGGCGAGCAAGGCGTGGGATCTCTACGGCACCGTGCGATTTCGAGAATTCGCTGAGCAGGAAATTCCGGATGTGTTTCAAAAAGTGGAGCTTGTTGAAGGTGATGGAGGAGTTGGAACTGTTGTTGAAATAACATTAGCATTTGGTAAATATATTTCATTTTTAAATGATCGTACTTACTTCAAGTTCATTATATTCATTATATCAATCACGTATACTATTTTTTACTTACGGATTTATAGTTTAAATGATAATATTTTAAATATAGTACATATGGCTGCATGTGATTAAAAAACTTGACATAATAAAATAAGGAACTTGACAGAAGTATTTTTCTTATTAAAAAAACTATAGACACACACACACCTACATATTTGAGTTCTATGCATTTATTAGGAGTATAAGGATTAAAACTCATCATTTCTAGGTTTTGAATAATCTCAGTTTGTTAAAATTTTAATATTTTAAATCTATTTATTTGCCAACATATTTTAAATTGATATTGCATAACAATGTTCATTTTTAAAAATATAGTAGCGCTGTATGTACATAGTTTTCTTCCTAGCAGTCCGTTCTGTTAACTCAAAGTCCAGTCCAAGATATAATTCTTTAAGAAAATTTCTTTAATTATATTTTTATAAAATACCGATAAAGATTAATGTGTTCTTACTATTTCTTAGTTATACACTATTTTACCAAGTATTAAAAAACAACTAATATTTTATTATTTAGTATTACTTCAAAATAATATTAAATATGCCTAGGCTAGGTCAAGGTATATACTGATTGAAAGACCTTGATATGTTTGGAGATAGCATCTTACCATCATTTTAAAAAAAAAAAAAATCCTCTAACCTAGGCAAGGAAAAGCTACTTTAATCAAATGAAAAAAAAATAAATATCAATGTTTTTCTGCTGTAATTAATAAATATTATCGTTACTGTTGATCATCAATTGCATTATATTGGCTTTGGTGTGAGATTAAATAGGTAAACTTGATCTAAGCCCTTATAAAGATAGGTTCACAAAGGTAGACAATGAGAAGAGAATCAAAGAGCTAGAGGTAATTGAAGGAGGACCCTTGGAATTAGGGTTTACTATGTTTAGGGTTCGTTTTGAAGTGATAGAGAAAGGTGAAGAATCAAGCATCATCAAAACTACAATTGAGTATCAACTCCAACAAGAAGAAGATCAAGTTGCAGCCAATAATATTAATAATAACAATAATAATCCCCAACTTGTTTCTGATTTTAATCGAGCTCTTGCCAGAATTGCTCAGGCTGCCAAACTTCATCTTACTGAAAAGGAACAAAACCAGGAAAGCAAGTTTGTATCAATTGATGCACCAAAAATGGATTCTGAACAAACTAATTTCCAAAAATAATGCCATAAAAGTTGGGGAAATCTTTGGTTTTTCTTTTTAAATGTCTACTGCATGCAAATGCAATATTAATGGGATGTTTTGTTATTTTTCTTTTAGAAAAGGAGTGGGGTGTGAAAAGTGTTTGTGATGTATGTGATATATATGAATGCTGTCCATGAAAATGGATGGATGAGTGTTGTTTAATTAAGATTATTGGAGTTAAATTTCCACTAAGCCCTTTGATTAAATTAAACCTTAAACACTGTTGAGTGTAGTGCACTTAGGTAAGAGAACTCTCTCTCAAGATACTATTAAAAGTCACTTTCACACTAAATAATGCAATATAATCCCAATGAATATGGTAAGAACCTCAAATATGATTTGAAATAATATATTAAAATAGAGACTTAATTTAATCAAATTAAGAATGTTGCTTAAGTTAGTTAATATGACATTTTTTTAAAACACCTAATCATATTTTTTAATTCTCTCCCTTTCTCTTCCGAGAGGGAACATCAATTGAGATAATATAAAAATGATAAAAGTAGATATATGTTTTACATTTAGGATCACGATCAACTTTCCAAAGGGTCATACATTAAATATTGGAAAAGTGTTAAAATAATGTTTCACATTCAAATGATCTAACCCAACTTGATCATGCGAAAGGGAAAAGTACACAAAAAATATCGTTGTCAAACACATCGTTTTTCTTAGTGTGTATTTGATATCAACATATATTATGTTTTGGTGGAAATTAACCTAGTGATATAATTATTTATGTTTTGGTGGAAATTAACTTAGGTTCAACTAGAAATAATTAAAGAAGTATCTTATTTTTTAAAGAAAAAATCAACGAATAATTCCAAACTGAAGCATGTCCATATATGACGACAGATATTATAAATGAGTATAAAGAGTATAAAACTTTATGCAGATTCACCATATACACACAATATTTCCCAAAAGAGGAAACAAACAAGGACAAATTGATCTTTCATTGCAATCATATGTTATGTGATTAGTGCCTGATAAAAAATTAATACCTCTGATCTTTAGCGTAAGAGTCGATTATCTTATTTAGAAGAGATTAAAGAAGCTAATTAACTAATATATTTAATTTACTTACACTATAAACCGATATATAATCTAATGATTCACCTAATTATTTCAGAATATGTGTTATAATTAAGTTATTTATTTAGCTTTTTTAATCCCCTAAAAAGTTGTATTTCATTATTCCTTTTTTATAACAAAGTACTACCCTAATAAATTTAGTTTTGTACATTTGATGTTGTTCTTGCTAGGTATAATATAGTCTTTGATCCCTTAAGTTTGCCCTAATTTTAGTTTGGGTAAAGGTCCAAATTTAGAAATCAAGTTATATCCAGAAGCACCTAGCATAATTAACTTTTTAATAGTGCAAATTTAGCAATAATTAATTAGCATAGAAAACTTAGCAACGTCGTTAATCAGGTCTAACATCTGTTATCCATCTAGCATATTTTGCTTTTTCAGGATCTAGTGCATCATTTTGAGAATCATTTATGTAATCAAAACTGCTCCTTTTTGCTTAACTTCCTTCGTAAAAGTTGTTTTAAATAATTTTATTTTTTAATAGTAATCAAAACTACTCTTTTTTCGCTTAACTTTTTTCCCTTCCTGTAAGGATTTTTGTGTATACAAAGAAAAGAAAGAAAAAAGTTAAGTAAAAAGATGTATTTTTAATTACAATTAAAAAATAAAATTATTTAGAGCAACCTTCATAAAGAAAGTTAAATAAAAAAGAAGTAGTTTTGATTGTCTAAATGATCACAAAACGAAACCTTAAACCCTAAGAATAGTAAAATATGCCAGCAGATAAAGGATGTTAGGCTTGGTTAACAGCATTGCTAAACTTGTACCATATTAATTGATTATTGTTAAATTTACACTCTTGAAAATTTAATTACGCTGGATGCTTCTTGCCAATAACTTATTTGCAAAATTTGCACATTGACCCTTTTAATTTTTGTCTCTCAAATTTTAAACCATTGATTTTGGTAAGTAAGTTTCATTCTACTTAAAATATTGGTCCCTATATTCTAATAAAAATATGGATTATTTTACCTCTTAAAGGATTAAAACCAAAATGAAAACAAACTTAAGAAGAAGATCAAGTTGCAGCCAATAATATTAATAATAACAGTAATAATCCCCAACTTGTTTCTGATTTTAATCAAGCTCTTGCCAGAATTGCGCAGGCTGCCAAACTTCATCTTACTGAAAAGGAACCAAACCAGGAAAGCAAGTTTGTATCAATTGATGCACCAAAAATGGATTCTGAACAAACTAAGTTCCAAAAATAATGCCATAAAAGTTGGGGAAATCTTTGGTTTTTCTTTTTAAATGTCTACTGCATGCAAATGCAATATTAATGGGATGTTTTGTTATTTTTCTTTTAGAAAAGGAGTGGGGTGTGAAAAGTGTTTGTGATGTATGTGATATATATGAATGCTGTCCATGAAGATGGATGGATGAGTGTTGTTTAATTAAGATTATTGGAGTTAAATTTCCACTAAGCCCTTTGATTAAATTAAACCTTAAACACTGTTGAGTGTAGTGCACTTAGGTAAGAGAATTCTCTCTCAAGATACTATTAAAAGTCACTTTCACACTAAATAATGCAATCTAATCCCAATGAATATGGTAAGAACCTCAAATATGATTTGAAATAATATATTAAAATAGAGACTTAATTTAATTAAATTAAGAATGTTGGTTAAGTTAGTTAATATGACATTTTTTCTAAAACACCTAATCATCTTTTTTAATTCTCTCACTTTCTCTTCCAATAATTATTGAGGGAGCATCAACTGAGATAATATAAAAAAAATGATAAAAATAGAAATATGTTCTACATTTAGGATCAAAATCAACTTTTCAATTGGGTCACACATTAAGGATTGGAAAAGTACTAAAATAATGTTTTACTTTCAAATGATCTAACCCAACTTGATCGTATGAAATGGAAAAGTACACAAAAAAATATCACTATCAAACATATCGTTTTTCTTAGTGTGTATTTGATATCAACATATATTATGTTTTGGTGGAAATTAACTTAGGTTCAACTAGAAATAATTAAAGAAGTATCTTATTTTTTAAAGAAGAAATCAACAAATAGTTCCAAACTGAAGCATGTCCATATATGATGACAAAGATTATAAATGAGTATAAAGAGTGTAAAACTTAAGGCAGATTCACCATATCCACCCAATACTTCCCAAGAGAGGAAACAAACAAGGATACAGTGATCTTTCATTGTAATCATATGTTTCCTTACTGATTAAATTGTGTGATTAGTGCCTGGTAATTAATTAATACCTCAAGTTCTTCACATAAAAATCAATTATCTTATTTGGGAACGATTAAAGAAACTAATTAACTGATATATTTATCATTTTTAAATTAATTTACCTAAATTATATACTGATATATAATCTAATGATTCATATAAGTATTTCAGAATATATATTATAATTAAGTTATTATTTAGCTTTTTTAATACCCTAAAAAATTTCATTATTCCTTTTTTATAATAAATAGTTTTGTACATTTGATGATGTTGTTCTTGTTAGGTATAATATAATATTTGGTTCCTCAAGTTTGCCTTTATTTTAGTTTGGTAAAGGTGCAAATTTAGAAATCAAGTTATTGGCCAAGAGCACCTAGCATAATTAACCTTTTAAGAGTGCAAATTTAGCAATAATCATTTAACAAGGTAGAAAATTTAGCAAAATCGTTAACCAGGCCTAACATCCGTTATTTATCTAGCATATTTTACTATTTTTATGATTTAGTGCTTCGTTTTGGAGATTGTTTATGTAATTAAAATTACTCCTTTATGCTTAACTTCTTTCATAAAAGTTATTTCAAATAATTTTATTTTCTAATTGTAATCAAAATTACTCATTTTCGCTTAATTTTTTTTCTTTCTTTAAGGGTTTTTATGTATACAAGGAAAAGAAAGAAAAAAGTTAAGTAAAAAATAGTAGTATTGATTACAATTAGAAAGATAAAATTATTTAGAGCAACTTTCATGAAGAAAGTTAAGTAAAAAGAAGTATCTATGATTATCTAAATGATCCCAAAATGAAGCCTTAAACCTAGTAGAATATGCCAGCTGGATAAAGGATGTTAGGCTTAGTTAACGGCATTGCTAAATTGTACCGTATTAATTGATTATTATTAAAATTGCACCCGTAAAAGTTAATTACAATATATGCTTCTTGATATTAACTTATTTGCAAAATTTGCACATTTACCCTTTTAATTTTTGTCTCTCAAATTTTAAACCATTGATTTTGGTCATTAAGTTCCATTTTACTTAAAATATTGGTCCCTATATTCTAATAAAAATATGGACAATTTTACCTCTTAAAGGATTAAAATCAAAATGAAGACAAACTTAAGAGGCAAAAAATTATATTAACCCTTGTTGTTATTATTGATCTAATCCAACGTGTCTTCCACCACCTATTTCCTGCAAATAGGTAAACTATGGATATCTTATTTCAAACAGAGGGTGATAAAGATGGACAAATGAGAATCGAATAAAAGAGAAGGATATAATTGAAGGAGGATATTTGGATTTAGGGTTTACTTCGTTCAAGATGCGATTTGAAGTAATAAAGAAAGGTGAAGACTCAAGCTTCATCAAAACAACACTTGAATATGAAGTCAAAGAATGAAAAGTTGCTCAACAATTGCCAAAATTCATCTCAACAAAAAATGAAAAGCTTGAGGAACTTCCTATATCAATCAAGAAATCACTACCAGAAAAATGGTATTTAATGATGGAAAAATCCATTGTTAAATTAGCGACACTCGTTTTAGTGACGGAAAATAACTGATGGATTTTCCGTCGCTAAATGACATTTTTCTGGTAGTGAACTAATTAATTACGTGCATGTGTTTTATTATATTGGTGTCTTTAAATTATCCGAACCTGGCCATTAACAGTTGGTTTAAGTAATATCCGGTCGTTAATTCTGTTAAATAAGATCTTATGTTTGAGGGTGATACAAATAAAAAGAAAGTTGTCCTGCCTCAAAATAAGAATAGGGAAGTTTGTGGGGCAGCATTTGAGATTATTAAAAAGTGTTGTTTATGTATTAGTTTGGAATTATAGAAATATATTATTGTTTATCTATGTGTTCTTGAAATATTGAAATATTATTGTTTATCATTGGTTGACTCGGAACTAATTTTTCTTGAAATAAGAATTATTTCGGATTAATGATGTTAGATTTTATAAAATTAAGCAACCAAACTAAAATCTTTTGTAGAATAGGAGGGCCAAAGTATATTTTTGCTTAAAAGGAATTATACAAATATAGTATTCATAGGAAAAAAAAACATTAATAGCTTACTATGAACCAAGGACGCTTCCAATTCAATGGATAAAATTAAAACTACAAGTCTTGAAGCATGTATTTAATCCAAAACAAAACAATTGCAACTCATAACTATCAATCCTTTAATCCAAGAAATGAAAAATATTCCAAGTAGAATTGAGAATAAAAAAACTAAGAGTTAAAGACTTATCATTAGAGCTCTAAGAACCGAAGCCATTTCAATGTAAAATCACACCCAAGGAATTCAAGAGCTAGCCACTCATATAAAGTGGAAGAGATAACTGCATCAAGTTTCTTGCTAATCAGTTGAGAAATGATAACCAGTACAACGGATTAGATGGAAATATAATACTAATATATAGATGAGAAATCCAAAGAATGTGGACGGATTTAGTGAATTAATGGATTGTTAGCTTAAAATAATTACTGGCCAGTTTGGATTATTAGCTTAAAATAATTACTTTTATTAGCTAATAATCCATCTATATATCGATTTCCATCTCCCTTGAACACATTTTAAACCTCATAAAATATTAAAGTCTTAAAAAACACAAGCAAATTAATTACCGGCCAGTTTGGATTATTAGCCTAAAATAATTACTTTTATAATTTACGAGACAAATATTCTTACATATTTGTGTGTGCATTTGTGTGTTCATGTATTTGTTTGAAATTAGAGAAATTTATTACTGTTTATATATGTACTTATATATGTTCTTGAAATATTGAAATGTATATTGTTTATAGTTAGTTGACTCGAAAATAATTTACCTCGGGAGCTAAAAAGTTGCATTTCTTCAAAGAAATAATCAAGCGTTATTACTAACCTCGCATCATTATATGAAAAATAGAAATACCAGTACTAATAAATATATTAAAATAAAAATAAAAGAAATCAAATTGGCAATTTGATTATATGTAAATTTACAACGATGTATTAAATGTCCCTTTTGACTAAGCATTGCTCAGCAAACTAAACTGCTTAGTAGAAGAGAGAGTTATATGAACTGTCCAAATATAATCTATGATGACCTATATTTAACTTTTTAAAGAAATTTTATATTCTACATTTGTTAAAATATTTTTTAAAAAATATAAATCTTTAAGAAATCATTCAAACTGATATGAACGATCCATATTTAATTACATCTCCATGATAAACCCTTTTCAGTTCACCCGTTCCTCTTGTACGTTATTGACCCTTGGATCAAGATTATCACTTCCACATCCTCTAAAGGCAAATAAAAACCATCACAAGCATTCATATTTTTTCTAAGAAAGATCAAAGTTTTGTTTTGTTTTTTTTTTGTAGAGTCCGAAAACGAAGTAGAAGAACTCGGAGAGTCAGTGATGGAGTTGACAATAGCCGAATCATCATCCAACCGTGCCATCTTAACTGTTCACTCAGTCCGTATTGCGATGTTTTAAAATTTTTCGTGTTCAACTTCTATATGCCCAATGCTCGTACGTAAAAATTTACAAGTTATTTTTATACATTCACCCTAATTAAGATACACCCAAAACCTTGAATTATTTTTGGAGGTGCAACAATTTCAGCTCTAATGTCTTAAAAACGGTGCAATCATCACCCCCCCCCCAAAACTAATAGACTTTAACAAAGTTGAAGAGCTCAAAGTCACTGATGGAATTGACAATAGTAGAATCATCATCCATGTGCCTCCTAACATGACATCTTAACAGCAGACGTTAGCTGTCACTCAAAGTCTGTATTGCTCTATTTTAAAACTTCTGAGTTTAAATTAGCTTCTTAATAACTTCCGTATGCCCAATAACCATATGTAAAAACTTTCACTCTTGATACGCTATTAATGGTGCAATAATCATCATCCCCACACTAACTGACATTAGAGGCTTGTTTAGTTAGCCCGTTTAGGCAACTAAAATCCATTAACGCTTACCGAGACAAAATTCCTCTCACATATTTACCTCGGAATCTGTGTCCATTCTCCCAATAGGCTATCCGAACAAGCCCTATATCTCCCCTCAAAACTGCGTCTCTTGCCACTCCCATAATCTCTTATTCACTCACCAATGCCAATGCTTACAGTCAGTCATTCACAATCCTTACCTTCCTTCCTTCCATGCTTCAGAGTCAGCAAAGCCTGCCTATTTCCCCACTTATATTTGCTTCTCTCCCCTCCCTCCTCCTTCAGGTTCTCCCGCAATAAAGCCCTGTCCGGATGAGTTGCCTCTTCTCCTTCCCCATATATATTCAGTCCTCAAAATTGAAACAGATCATAACATGACCAACATGAAATAACTTTTTTATTTCTAAATTTCATTTCCTAACAATTTCAATCCTTTTTTCATCTGTCTAAAGCTTCTCCACTCGAACCAGAAGATGGAAAAAAAAAAACGGCGAGAATGAACGGCGGTGGTGACTAGGGGGAATGACAGAAACTCAATGTTGAGGGGGAAGGTGACAGACGTGATGATTGAAGGTAACAGAAACTCAAGGTCTGTTGATTGCACCATTTTTAATATAGTAGATTTTTTTTGCATGCGTGTCTTGCACAATAAAATTTTAAAAGATGTAAAAATAGATAAAAATTTTTAAAATAAGCAATATAACATTTTCATTAAATTAACTCAATGGCTTGTATCTTTTTTTTATATGAAACCCATTTATTCTCTTTTCAACAATAGAGTGTTTTTTTTTAATTGCATGTGTTTGACAAAGATGATGACAGAGTCACAGAGTGAAAAGCAAAGTAGGGTATACCGGTGAAGCAAAAGCCAAAAGATGATGAGTCCGTCAAAGCAAGCTAAGTGGCACAAATAGGTGAAATCAAAATTACTACTTTTATATTTGATATCAAAATCAAAAATAACAATAGATAAATTTAAGAGATCAAATATTGTATTATCTCTTATATTTAATAAAAATATTAATATTTTTCAATAGACTTGCATTCTCAAATTTCATACATCTTCATACAAAAACTCGCAACTTTAAACAAATTTATAAAATAATCTTCTAAGAAAAACTCCCCAATTGCCTATTGTTTTTATTGAAGGAGAATTAAAAGCAGAGACAAATCCTAACCGTTAAGCCTCTTATCAGGCTCATTTGGTTCAGATGCCCTTCCTCAAAATAAACAATACAGTGTTCCATTTGTAAGCTTTTGATATTTTCATAATTGGGTAAGTTACGATAACAACAAAGCCTTGACATACAATAAATGGGGTTGACTACATACAATGACTGAATCATGACCCTGACGCAGGAGGTGTAAACTATTTTTTGAGAAGGTAAACGAGACTTACTTTTAATATCTTTTAAAAAGAATTTGAGTAAAAATTCAATAGGTTCAAAATTAACAAATGAGTAGATACAAAATAATCACATAGTACTAACATATACCTAATTTTCTGAAAATCAGGGATGCAGCTGCACCCGGTGAAATGAATGTAGATCCACCCTTGACTACATGTATCACACAACATCGTTGTAATCTATCTTAAAACATATTTCTAGATAAATTATTAAAAAAATCTCTTTATAACCTTAAGAGTGTGGTTTAATCTCCACGGTATAATTGGGTTAGTTAATTGGAATTATTAGGAATAAATTGATTCTCCCCAAACAATGTTAAGAATTCAAATATTGAGAATGTCGGACAAAAAAGACAGACAAGAAAAGATGCCTCTATTTAGAACTGAAGAAAAAATGAAAATACTTGAATCCAGATTATGCATTTCATATAATAGACCCATTACAAAAAATACGATAGATATTGCATTAAAAAAAAAAAGCAGAGAGATAAAATCCTTTCCCTCGTTCCCAACACAACAGGGAAGAGAGATTCCAGGCAGAACCAGTAGTGGGATATCTTGAAGTTGCCAAAAAGAACATCAGATATCCGATAATGCGACTTGTAATAAATTTGTATTTTCTACTGATTATGGATATAGAGATGTCCCAGAGTTATATCGAATAAGACAATTCTTACCTGCGATTCTTTATATTGCCAAGCTGTTCAAGATAACAGGCAAAAATAAATGAACAAACCAGAAGGTAAATGATTTTACCCCAACAACACTAACTTGAGTACACTTTCTCACTGTCTCTTGCTCGACCCCAGAAGTAAAATAATTAAAGATCTCCCGTGAATCAATATGTTTAGCAAATGAAGCAGAGATGTAAACATACCAACGCGTACACTATCTAGAGGTTAATCATAATAATTCATACTATGCGTCAATAAGGGGTTTCCAACTTCCAAGTGGCACGTAAGAAATGAAACATGGAACTTGTATCTAGATATTCATTAGAAATCAGGTGACGTAAAAATACAATCCAACACATCTCTCGTCAAATCTAAATAGGATGGCAAGGGACAAGACCAGAAACGAATTAAGAAAAATAATCATCACATTCAATTTACTGCCAACAGGAAGAACCACACCCAAAAAAAAGGGTAACTAAGGGAAAAAAAAACCTACAACCATATTACAAGCCTTGTGAACCTTTCTAAAAGCTATTCCGAGAAGTAAAAATCAGAAGGCAAACAAGTGCAAACAAATTAATATCCAATATACCTGCCTGATACAGGCGAT
>JANTPZ010137753.1:0-35929 GCA_025593235.1 Vachellia pachyceras
ATTTTTCTCCACTTGAGCATGTGTATGGATTTTTTTTACAAATTACATAATATCAAAAAAAGTATGCATCAGGTCATCTGATGCTCAATGAAGGAGAATCTGCATAGACGGCTTTAAACATCTTAACTGCACATCATAATTGTGAATAATCATATACTAGCAAATTATATTGTGTATATGTGTGTGTGGTAGGATCATCAAACTTTTGAACAAAGCATGAACAACTAACACTACAATAACATAATCTCATTTGTAATAGTGACATCAGGCAGAAGCACGCATCTATCAGAAAATTCACTTTGCTGATTTAAAGATTTTGTTGAGAATTAGAAACTCATCAACAAAACATTGATCATTTTCACTACAAGAAAAATACCATTTAGCGACGGAAAAATCCATCTCTAAATGGCTTTTTTCCATTACAAAATTTCCATTTAGCGACAAAAAATATTAGCGACCCTTGTTTTAACGATGAAAAATAACCATTTAGTTATAGATATGGATTTTTTATCGTTAAATGACATTTTTCTTGTAGTCTTTCTTGGCATCAACGAAATATTTCTTAAAATTATGCAAAATGGAACATTTCAATAAAGGACTATTGATGTGACAATTTAAAATATAGCCCCAAAACATTTTGAAATATCCCTGAACAACTAAAGAACTAATTTGAGAATATATTTTTACGGTCAATTACATACCTAAATACTTTTATTAAGCAACTCAGGGGCAGCATCAATATAAGAACCAACACTACCAAGAAAAAAAGGTTATTAATTGAATATGTTGTGATTCTGTTATTAAAGTGGATTAGCAGCGAATTCTGTAGACAATATAGGCAGTTTCTTAGTGCAAACATGTTTCATAAATGTAAGAATCAATCATTTAATTCAATAGTTTTGACCATTGATTATAATCAATACATTTGCCATGTAAACAAAATCTGAATAATTATAATAAACTAATAAAGGCCAAAGTTGGAAGAATGAAGAAATAGAAATATATACATGAATTTTGTATAAGAAGAATTTAACCCACTAAAAACCTCCCAGCACATGCGAGCAAAATAATATTTCTCTTCAAATTATTCTAACAAATAAATAAAAATATCAAATTTTCTGTTTTTGATAAATTAAAAAATTCAATAATTTCAAATTCAACTTTTATTGGTAAAAATTAATTATAAATTTACAAAATATAACTTTTTATAACAAAATAAAATTGGAATGATTAACATTTGTTGTCACCGACGTTGTTGAAAAATAATAACTTTTCGTCAAATCGGAGCAGGTACTCTATTATCATTATCTATGTGTACAATATCATTTTTTTAAATAAATTATTATGCCATTGGTTTGATCAAACAGCTGGACCGTTTGAACTATGAGACGATGATTTTTCCAGCTCAATACTCGATCCAATTTTTAAAACATTGGTTTGAATGCATAGTATGCGATCCGGCAAGAAGCCAAAAATATAATATGGCACGCATTTGATGAAAGAAACAAAAAGCAACATGCAACAAGGTGATAAGTCATGTCACATGGCAATCAAATAAAAAATAAATTAGAATGCAGTATAGTAGCACTAACTTAGATCTATTTTTACGTGGAACATGTATTTAATTCCTAAATAATCTAGTGTAAATAATAAATTAATCAAGGAGTATGTGAAATGTGTGTCATCTATCTAATTAAACTAAATGAATGTATTTAAATTCTATAAGATGAATGTTCTAAGTGATTGAATCCACTAACCTTCCTTGTCTAATTTTAATATTAAGTTAGCGAGAAATATTAAACTCATCTCTAATATTTAAATTAGCGAGAAAAATTAGTGACGACTTAGCTATTCCTCTTTAAATACACAATTCTCTATAAATTGTCTACTTAGTTATTCTCTAAATAGTGATGCTAAATTTCGTTCAAAACGTGCTTATTTGATTCCTTCATATTGTTAATTAGAGATTAATTCTAATTATATGAATTAATTTTTAATTTTTAGATCTCTTATTACCCTTTAAATTTTCTAAATGTCTATCATTTTAATTGCAAGATATATCCTATTTTTGAGATTTTTTTTGGTGAAATCCTATTTTTGAGATTTTTGAATTTGTAAAGAAGCGGAAATGAAAAATTGAAAGGTAACAGTAGCGAGAAAAGCTGAATTGGTTTGGGAAAGAATTAGGAGGAAAAAAAAAACAAAAGAAAGAAGACAGCTGGCAGCAATTTTCGTAGAGGCAGCAGAGGATATCCCATTAGTTTCTCTCCACTTCATTCTTTTACCATCGGCATTTCTTTCTGCAGATCGTCACTTCATTCTTCTGGCTTTAGAGATTACATTTTCCAAAGCTCGCTCTTTCCTCCACTTCTCTCTGTCTCACCTCCCTCGTTTTCCTCTTTTATCTCCTCTCTCTTCTCGATTCAGCATACCTGTTACCCAATGCACCACTTTCCCACTTCTGGCCTCACTTTCCCACTTCTAGCCTCACTTTCCCTTCCCCAAAATTCGACCTGACGATGCCATCTGAAATCCTAACCCTAACCCACATCTCCACACCCACTCTCGGTCTCTAGCTCGGTCACTCCGTCTAGACTCCTGTGTTGCTGCCGAGTTCGTGACTCGTGGGTTCCATCTTCATCTTCATCACTGTTCGAAGATTCAGCGTTGAAGTTTTTAAAAGGGAGAGGATATAGCTACTTCATTTTCTTATGAGGTTTTGATTGGGAGGAGTCATTTGCAGCAACTCCTTTCTTTATGTGCCTTTATTGGTGTTTAATTAGTGCTACTTCTGTATCACTTTTGATACATTTTGGTGAACTGTTTAAAATGTTAGCCATCTGTCGCAGTTCAAAGGGCAACAAAAGAGACTTCGTTGAACGAAACTAGCTCTAGATCTCATCAAATTCTTCGACTGGTGTGCACTTCACCACCAATCTATATTCATTAACTGAGACAAGGTTTTCCTAAATTTTTACAAAAAATTTTAATTCATGCAGACAATTGAGGATTCTTCAAGTCAATATGCAGGAACTTTTAGATCCGGCATTCTTATAGCTAGTGTGGTATGATCTTTGCCTTTTGTGTCATATAACAGCATGATAATCCTCTTGTCTAAGAAATAGGAGAGTTCATTTATTTGTGCAGTATTTTGTTGATCTTATGGGAAGTGAGAGTGCTTCACAAGCATTCAAAAAAGGTACCAGGCTAAGAGCAGGTGGCCATATATATCGAAGTTTACCGAAAACTAAGGTAGAACTTCTCAAGCCTTTTTATTTCGTACGTATGCCTGCACTGCAGTTCCAAGATCTTCAAATGAATTATTAAAGCTGTTGATATAAAAATTTTACACGAGGAAAGGTGAAGTGTTCTTGTTAATTAGATAAAATGATATGAAGTGTCAAAATTCTTAAGTAGCTATTGCTATCTCTCTATTGGTCATGAGGCTATCTCTCTGACCAACTCAGCTTCACATTCTATTCACCTATCATATTGCGTTTATAAATTTATAGTATGTCTTCTTGAATTCATTCAGTTAGAGTGATGTTGGTGACTTTCGTTGCATTCCAATCACTTTTTTCGTTGCAAACTGCAGACCATACCAGTTAATCCCAAGCCTTTCTTGAACAATTTGACTGGAAAGCCTGTTATTGTAAAATTAAAGTGGGGGATGGAGTATGAGGGTATGATCCTTATCTGATGGTGTAATGATTCACCTGTTCCATTGCAAATAAAATTATAGATCAGAATTTATAAAGATCTTTAATATTTGATGGACAGTGTTAAAGTCAGAATTTATAGGAAGTTCCATTTGGACTTGCAGCTCTTTCAATAGCCTTTTAAGCCATTGCAGCCAATGCACAAGCAACAATCCCATACTTCATGAACAGTGTTAAGGCATGAAGTTCATGCACATTTTGTTATTAAGCATTCATATGTGACCCACAATGTTTGATTTGCTCAAAATTTCTGACTTTATTTATATTCATACGCACCTTTGTAATAATTTCATGGATGGGCCTTCTTGTGTTAGGTCCCCACAGGCTGGAAATTTTTTGGGAATCTTATAGATGCTGGAAAATTGTCAATTTGTGGAGAAGAGAGCTTTGGAACAGGTTCTGATCATATTCATGAGAAGGATCGCATTGGGTAAGTTTCCCACCTGTATTTTGCAAGTCTATATACAGTATTTACGAGAAGCATCCAGTTTCCTTATGCACAGATTGTCAAGCATGCAGAACTGAGCATGTTATTTCCAAAAAGTGGAACTATACTATATTTTCTCTTCTGACAGTTTCACACTTTTTTTTGGTTCTATTTCTTGTTGCCTTTTAGAATAAGATGAGATTTCTATTACGCTTTCTATGGCCTGGTTACTAGAATCGTGAAAGACATTGCCTATAGTAGTGAATTTGCCCAGCTCTAACTGTTTCTAAGGCTGTCCTTTCTTGGCTTTCTATCATTGCACACCGCAATAAGGACAAGAAACCTGGGGACAAATTGGTCCTGTATCTGATGTTGTGAAGGAGTATTGGGCATCTTATGGTAGAAATTTCTTTTCTCGCTGTAACTATAAGGTATGCCTATCGTAACTGCATTTTAAAGTTCTATTTGTATAATATCTGTGGTATTCAGGTTTTAAGAAACTTTTAGCTTGGTACTCTGGTACCTCATAACTCTATAGGCCATCCTAAAATTGATGGTCATTTTCAGGAATGTGAATTAGAAGCTGCCAACAAGATGATAGAACTCCTACGAGAGAGTATTTCTAAGAGCAAACCTGGTGACAAGTACAGTAAGTTGCTGCAAACCTTGTCTCTATCAATGACTTCTCAAGTATACTGAAGTAGTAAGTTGCTGCAGACCTTGTCTCTATCAGTTAGTCTTGTAACTAGAGGTCCAATGAGAAGTAGTAATGTTTCTCTTTGTATTTGCTACCATTTTTTTTCTGTTTTAGAATGATCATGAGCATCAATGCTTTGCCATTTAACTGTAGACTCAAAAGAAGGTATAGAGTTTTTTCCCCCGGTAGGGATTGTTCATGAGCATCAATGCTTTGGTATTTTCCCCTTTATTTTTCTTCTAGCTTTTGGTTTTTCTTTTGCTTCTTGATTTTTCTCCTGCATTTTTGGTATAGTAACTACTGCAATCATTCTTTGCCACAGAAAATATCTAAGTTCGTCTTCTCACCTAACTCTGGCCGCAGAAATTATCTGAATGATGCACAAAATCAGAAAGTGAAATCTAACCCAATTATCTAAGGCTGTTTATAATGCGTTTTTCTGCTAACTTTTCTTTTGAAGTGTTTTGATTTAAGAATGCATTTATGTTTCTCTATTAATGCCATCTCTTTCATTTCAACCTTTGTAGTCTGATTGTTTTTACAATGTTGGATGGACTGAGGATGCCCGTGTAGTGATTAGGTATCTACATGAGGAGTACCCCAAGGCTCCCCTGTTTGTTATTGGAACTATATTGGTGCCAATGTTCTTGTAAGTTTCACAGCTGAGGTCTTATTTTGATATAGCTTTCTATTAATTCAATGTATTTGTGCCAGTGGCTATAGCTTTCTTTTTTTGTGTCTTGAAAATTCAATGTTAAAAAATATGATTTACTTCTTTATGCTCCTCTTTAAAGTGGGAATGGCTTGGATAGTATTTGTGACTTTGGTTTTGTTGGGTTTTCTTCCTCTTCCTTACCAGGCATATGAGAAGAAAACAACACCAAAATGGTGTTATGACCTTGGTGATGCTCAGAATGAAGGAGATGAATACGTTGATGATGATGATTGTATTGTTTGGAGCTCTTAACTTTTATCTGTATTTTTTAACTTAAAGACTTTTATCATACATTAGAATGTGTGCTTATTGTTACAGATACTATGTACTTGATATTACTATTTAAAATTTTGTTTTTTGGGTCAATTGTGTAATTAAACAAGATTTGTTTATGAAATATTTTTATAGATGCGTCTTTTTTCATATTTAAAATCATTGAAGCATTTAGCGACGGAATTGTCAAATCCACATAATTGTCCATTTGGTGATGGAATTGTCAAATTTAACGACGGAATATAACCCATTTAGCAATGGAATTGTTAAATTTAGCAATAGAATATAACGCATTTAGTGATGGAATTGTCAAATTTAGCGATGGAATATAACCCATTTAGTAACGGAATATAACCCATTTAGCGTCGGAATTGTCAAATTTAGTGATAAAATATAACCTATTTTAGCAATGGAATTGTCAAATTTAGCCACGGATCTTTCCGTCGCTAAATCCGTTGCTAATTTAGCGATAGAAATATCTGTCGCTAATTCCCTTGCTAATTAGCGATGGAATTTTTCCTTCGCTAAATAATCCGCCGCTAATTCCGTTGCTAAATTTAGCGATCATCGTTTTAGCGACAGACTTTTTCCGTCGCTAAATCTGATTTTTCTGGTAGTGAGGATATACAATAAAATGGCAAAATATGCAATCTTTTTTAATTTTTAAACGATGTACTCCTTAGTTCTAATAATATATAATGTGAATTTTATGTAATGTAAACAAAACTCAAGGCATTATAATTAATTCTCAAAAAAAAAAAAAATTGAATTAGGATATCAACGTGTACCTACTAAGTTAGAATACAAAGGTTTTCATTTTCAAGTTCAATCTCCTATAAATATGTTAATACTATTGCAAATAATCAATCGAGAATGTATAAAAGGATTTATATATAAATTAAAGGAAAAAGATTAAATTATGAGAATAATAAGAAAATTGGAAAATTGAATAGCCAATTAATTACCTTCTTCTGCGAATTAGGTATTCAACGAGATGGATGAGCACCGACGTGAATCCATGAGCACCCAACGTACTTATGTAAGGACATGGTAGGATTGAGTCAATTATCAACTTGGTACTCGGTCTTTATATATTAGGACCGAAAATATTAAATTTTTTAAAATTTCATAATACTATTACTAAAGTGATTTAATAATTATGATGATCAAGAAAAATAATATTATGTTTGCAACGTATTATCTTTTTATGGCATTTGCAACTTATTGTCTTGTTCAAAAGTAGGGTTGAAAAATGATTTAATAATATCTCTTTCTATATATATATTGCATATTTAGATAAAGCTAAATTATACCGAAATATTATTATATATACTCTTAACCATGTACTACCTCCAACTCTTAATATAAGAGCTATATAACTGATTTTTATTTGTTATTTGCACAAAATATGTATTAATTTTCCAAAATATTATATTGAGTCATGTATTGGAAATTTGGAATAGCATCTTACTAGAACCTCTTTAATATATGTAATTAATGATAATATTTTTGGAGAAATTAAAATTTTGGAAGATAAAATGAGTTGAGCTATTATATTTAGGATCGAAATAAATCAATTGACTAGAGTTAGAATTAGAGAGAACGAATATTTAAGGTTTAATAAAAGTTTTGATCTGTATAGTTTACCCTCATTTTAATTGTAGTCCATATGGTTTCAAACTATTAGTTTTGGTTCCATATTCTTAATAAATTTCATAGACTAACATTTTTGAAAAGAAAAAATTTGAAGGATCAAAACCTAATATTTAAAACTATATAGATTAAAATTAAAATAAAGGTAAACTATAAAAACTAGACATTGCATTTATTCAATAGTTTTTGGCTAATGTATTTACCCTATATTTAGTATTTTGTGAATTAGCAGTGGAAGCTACTTTTTTAACATAATTTATAATTTATAAGATAAATATGTGAGACGAGTTTTATTTTCACTTATATAAATTTACTTTTCTAATATGATAGCAAACAAGCTCTCGTCTCATCTCATTTGTAGAGGGAATTTCCATATCATTGTTACACCTCTCTCTCTCTCTGTGGTGAGAGAGAGAGAGAGAGTTTGTTGCTTGTATTATGGGTTGAACCTAGTGAAGAGAACCTATCGTTTTCAAGGACTTGAAATAGTGAAAATGTGAAGACCCAATAATTAATGAATATAAACTAAAAATGGTTTGGGGGATTAATTCAACTGACAATGGCGTGTGCTTGTTCTGTGATTTCCATTTAAAGCTCCAGTTTTATTTGGTGCTTTCCACCTATTGTGCATCATTGTCATTGCTATCATAATACCGATGAATTTTGGGGAAAAGAGCATGGGAGCGTTTCTCATCATTCACTTGTGATTCTAGCTAGATGCGAATGCCTTGTAAATCACTAAAGTAAGTATATTGTGTGTTTGGAAGTCCATTGGAAGAAATGAGCTTATAAATTTAAAAAAGAATTTACAAATTTCAAGATATTTTTTTACAGATTTTGAGATTTTTTTTTTGTCTTGACTTGCTTGCACGTTCGGAAAAATCATTCCCCAAACATGCACATTATGCACATAATTTATAATTCAAAACTACATGGATTAGAGCTGAAATGAGGGCAAATTATAAAAACCAGATATTCCATTAATCCGTTAAAAAAGATTATTCATGCTTACTGCTTTACATTATTTACGGAGTTATCTTAAAGAAATTTCAACCCTTATCCCCAAAGTTTTTTTTTTTTGTTTTACTTAGTATGTCTTAGATTCTATTGTTTTCCCACAACTCTGTCTTTTATAAATATTTAAAAATTTCTGATTATATACTTCATGATCTTATCAAAAAGTATACACGAGTTTAAATTTAAATGTTAGTATTGCAACTTGATTTAATTAGAATTTTTCTAAATTCCTTCCTCCAAGTACTGAAGCTCACACGTATTAAATCATAAAAAGGTTTAAAACATATCAACTTACAATTTTATCAAATTTACCGATTTAAGTTTACATGAGCAGCAGGAGTTTTTATTGTTTAAATAACTTAGTAGCTAGGGGCTTGATTCCCAAAAATGTAACTAATTAATGAGTAAGAAAATATATGAGAGAGAATAAATTAAAAAAATAATAAAGACATGTAATTAATTGAAGGAAAAAAATGAAAAAATGAATTAAATGTTGAGACATCTCTAAAGTCCATCTTATAAAAGGGAACAAGCGATGTATCTTATAGTAAGGAAGGATGATGTATAATATTTTATATGTTCATCAATTTCTACAAAATGTCTAAATTCAATAAGAAGCTAGTTATACGTAGCAATCACATATAGTAACTTTGATAATTAGTATAATAACTAGATAACTATTTTACAGATATTAAAAAAAGTTAGTAAATTATTTATTTATAATAAATAATTATTAGTTTTTTAAATACCCTCTTTAATAATATATATTGGGACAACTCCTTTATGGAAATATCTTTACTATGTATAATCAATAAAAAAACATTTAAAAAAAATAAATTTAAAGGATAAAATGTATTGTAATTAAACTGCTTGTCAAATTCATATATTTAAGATTAAACAACAATATGAGTATTTGTTAGTGTTTCAACAATGGCTATCACTTTTAAAGATTTCAATGAATGAATCTTATTACATCTACCTTTTTGTCAACCATGCATGATATTTCAAGATTGAAAGAACGGTACGAAAAGCAACATTAAAGAAACCCTAAACAATCACTAAACATTTAATTCAATTGGTAAGGACTGTAACAGCTTAACCAGAAATCTTGAACTCGAGCTTTAAAAACGCATGTGTCAAATGGTCATATCCGGCTCAATCTAAATTAGTTTGGACCATCGATAAGTCCTCCAAATTAAAGTGAGATAGGTCTAGGATATATGATCTCAACATAAAAAAAAAGAACTGTAAACAAATTTATTTTAATAGAAGATTTTAAAATAATTATATTTTTATATCTCTCTCTTAAATCCTCACTCAAGGATTTACAAGAGGCATTACTTATTGACCTTTTAATAAACGTTTCAGCTATTGTAATGAAAGGGAATCCAAATGGCGTTTCGATGCCGCTTTAAGATATCGCCTTCTCGGTTTATCCTAAGATTTTTCTATATTAAGAAAACAATTAATACAGTAATATTTAAATAAAAATGGAAGTTTTAGATTCAGTTACGCTTAAGTCACCTAAAGAGTCATCAATTAAGATTTTCTACGTGTGCAAGTTCCAGTTCTCTATATATATATATATATATATATATTCCCATTAGAGTGTAAATTTTGCAGAGAAAAACACTATCGATTAGTATATTTGTGTTCTTGAAGAAAATATAGATATGGCTGCAGGTGAAGAACCAGTTATTCCTCTTCTTACACCATACAAGATGGGAAATTTCAATCTATCACATAGGTACTCTAACATTTCTCTTTCGAGAGAGATTTAAAATTTAATTAATTTCTTCATTATTTTCTGCTGTAAACTCATGTTTATCAGGTGTTTTATAAGAGATTAATTATCCCATATGTGCTTTCTGTTGGTTCATGATTTACATATCAATCGTATTTAGGAATCACAAGTTTTAAAATTTGCTATATGCATGACATCGCAAGAAATAGAGTTTGGCTATGATTTTGATATATGCTTGCAACTTTAGTTCTTCAAATCATTTGTTTTTTGTGTTGGAAAGGTTTGAATAAAAAGAATTGTGGAGCAATATAGTACATGATTTTTTTTATAATTAGTGTGATACTGCAATTTTTTAGTGTGCTTGTTTGGATTGTTGTTTTGGAGCTTTAAGCCGGCTTTCCTAACATGATTTTACAATTTACAAAATAAATATGTGAGAAGTGTTTTGTATCATATTACGTGATAACGTTTCGAATAAAGCAAGAGGTAAAGGCAGAATGGTCCACAAATTTTGTTTCCCATAAAACCATAGGAAATTTGATTCGGACACCAAATAACCAATCAAAGAGGCTTCTTTTACTACTCCAATGAAGTAGACTTTCTACATCGTTTAACTATGGAGGTCATTTTTAGCTTTGTTTGTATTAATAATATTCTCCAGTTCCTAATATAAAAGTTAATAAATCTTTTGTAAAGATTAAAAAGATAAATAAATCACATAATTATAACATATATTCTAAAATACTTATGTATATTATTAGATTATTTAGAATTTAAACAAATTAATTTGGGACAAAATGATAAATATTGTTTAATTATCTTCCTTAATCTCTCAGAATAATTCAAATGGCTTTTATATAATAGACTAGTTAGCATGGCTGGATTTGGTTGACTTCTGTTGTGCAGGGTTGTTTTGGCGCCATTGACAAGACAGAGATTTTACAATGATGATCCGCAACCACATGCTATCTTATATTACTCACAACGAACATCAAAAGGTGGACTTCTCATAGCTGAAGCTGCTGGTGTTTCTAACGCTGCTGGAGCGTAATTATCATTAATTCTTTCATCTATGTTAATTAATTAGTTAACTTTAATATATATATATATATGCCCATTTTGAATTAATATGGTTTCTTATTGTTTGAATTATATATATATATATATATATGAATTAGGTATCCAAGACAACCAGGGATATGGACGAGAGAGCAAGTGGAATCATGGAAACCTATTGTGGATGCTGTTCATGACAAAGGTGGTATCTTCTTTTGTCAGATGGGGCATGTTGGTAGAGTTTCAAGTTCAGGTACTACACAACTTGATCCTCATCCCTCTGTGTAGTGACGGACTCAGACTTTGATTTAGGGAGTGCAAACTATTTTTTGAGAAGATAAAATGTGACTTATTCTTAATATCTTTTAAGAATAATTTGAGCAAAAATTTAGTGGGTTCAAAATGAGCAAATGAGTGGGTGTAGGATAAATTACATATTACTAATGTATACCTAATTTTCTAGAAGCCAGGAGTGAGGCTGCACCCAGTACCTCTATATAAACAAACAAACGTTTGCTTCTCTAAATTTGTATCATGTGTCAGTTAAATCATTACTTAAGTTTATAAAAGTGAGTTTTTAATCGCTTAATGCCCGTTAGCGCCTTTAGTTTCATTCATAGAAGATATATATTGACTCAATTAATTCATGATACTACGATGGCTATGAAATTAGATACATGCTTACAATTTAATCAAGTAATTTAATATCTTTATTATTTTTAATTGAAAGTTTAGATTATACAGGCCTTTAGATTTTTGTTTAAGATGAAACTTGATATAAATTTAGAGAATTAAAAATGTACACTTTCACAGTTTGAGTCTAACTAAAGATTATATAGTATATGTAAATACCTTACATCTTCTCCTCTTACCTACTATGCCTCATTCTTGAATCTGTCAATTTAATTCTGATATCACAATTGACATTTTTAATTGAAAAGAGTTTCAGCCAAATGGAGAAGCCCCAATATCTTGTACAGACAAGGGAGTGGCTCATCAGCAAATTAGAAGCAATGGTATTGATGTCGCAACATATTCACCTCCAAGAAGGTTAAGAACTGATGAAATCTCTCAAATCGTCCATCACTACAGACTTGCTGCCAGGAATGCTATGAAAGCAGGTATCTATTTTATTATTTGCTTATTTTAAGTGATTTTACTATGTGCATAGTAAATATAGGCCTTGTTTGCTATACCGTTTTGAAAGTACGTTTACATAAATCGAGATAAAATTCATCCTAAATACTTACCAACAAAGATTGTAAATCATGTAAGAAAAGTAATTTCTATCACTGATCCAAGTAACTAGATGGGTTTGGTTTAATAAAATGTGAAAAAGATTATCTGTGAAACAAAATTGATACTAACTGCTAGAATGGGTTTCCTTACTAAATGCTTGTGGGTTTTGTCTAGTAAAATGAGACAGAGATTATTTGTAGTGAAATGAAATTGATACTAACTACTAGGAACATGTTTACCCACTGCTTAATCAAATTTGAACTATTCATATTTGATCTACAACAGTTCAAATTTAACTTTTTTAAAAATTATATTTTTAATAAACAATTAATAGTTAATATTTTATCTTTGTTTTATATTCTAAACATTAAAATAATTATTTAAAAAAAATATAGACTTCAGAAAACTAAATCTTGATCTTTTAAACCGATATAAAAAAGTTCATATTTGATTAGGTCTGTTTGGCAAGTAAAGTGTTTGTGGGCCTATGGGTTTTAATATGCTTCTTTCTAAATTCTAAGGCTCTTTGTAGTGTTCTAACTACCAAATTTTGTAACAGATCAGACTACTTTAACCATTACTAATCTAAGTAATGCCAAGAAAATAGCTGATAACTTCATGAATGAGCTATATATGCCAAGATTCTTCACAATCTGATTTTACAATCATACCCTTTCTTCCTTGTTTTAATACATTGCCTCAGGCTATCATTCTACAAGTTTATATAAGTACAATTTTACTCCTTTTAGCTAGATCTTGTAAATAACACGGAAGGAATTAGCATCAAACTAATCAAGCCATCAGATTTGATATCGATATCTCTTATGGATAATCTGACATAGCATTTTCTTCACTCTTAAATAATAACTCGATTTTGAATTTATTTTTTGGACCAAATTGAAAAGTCATTGGATTAGAGAGACCACAAACGTTAATAGGACAGTAATTATATGAAAGCCCCTCTATGTGTTTTTTCCCCGCTTCCTGCAAGTGTGACGTGCATTAAAATTCAATTTAAGTCGATCTGACAAATAAGTGAAAGGTTATATATATATATATATATATGAATATCTCCATACATTTTGATTAAATTATACTTTAGTTCAACCATGGTTATATACTAGTGATCTTTAAACCATTATCTTAGTCAATTTTATTATCAAAAGCTTGTTTGCAAGTGATGAAACATCTATGATTATATTGCATGCTTGCGCAAATGTAGGTTTTGATGGGGTTGAGATTCATGGTGCACATGGTTACCTTCTTGACCAATTTATGAAAGATATGGTCAATGATCGAACTGATAAATATGGTGGATCGTTAGAGAACAGATGTCGATTTCCGTTGGAGGTGGTTAAAGCTGTTACTGAGGAGATAGGAGGGGAAAGAGTAGGAATTAGGTTATCTCCTTTTTCAAATTACAATGAATGTGAAGACTCCAATCCTCAAGAACTTGGCTTATACATGGCAGATTCCTTGAACAGATATGGCATTTTGTATTGCCACATGGTAGAGCCAAGGATGAAGAAGATTGGAGAGAAAGGTGAGAGTCCATACAGTCTTGTGCCAATGAGAAAGGCCTTCAATGGAACATTTATTGTCGCCGGAGGCTATGATCGGAAAGATGGCATCAATGCTGTGGCAGAGGATAGGGCGGATCTCATCGCGTATGGACGGCTGTTCTTGGCAAATCCAGATTTGCCGAAGAGATTTGAGCTTGATGCTTCTCTCAACAAGTACAATAGAGAGACATTTTATACTTCTGATCCTGTGGTAGGGTACACCGACTATCCATTTCTTGAAGTATAAAGCTGTCCTTCTTCTTCAGTTGGAATATGGGACACACCCGATGGATTAGGTTCAAAACCTATTTTAGGGTAAAAGCATAAATAAGCAAATCTGTGGAATAAAATAGTGATTTTCCCAAAATTTTAAATTTGAAATACATTTACGTTGAAACAGTTGTGGGCAGATATATTTTCTTTATTAAAAAAAAGTATCCCCACTTATAAAAGTGAACTTGTTGCGTTTTGCCTTTTGGGTCCACCCTTATGATCCAAATAACATGTGGGTATCTAGAAAGAGTCAGAATCGTTGGGTATACCCAAAACCTTCATCTTCTTTAAAAAGGGAAAATGTATTTACGACAGATTCTTAAAGTTTACCACTATTTTGAATCTTGTCTCTATAATTTTATGTTGTTTGAATTGTGCCCTCAGCATGTGATGTTATAGTTATTCATCCTTGAGGGTAAAGATTGTTAATTTTAATTTATAAAATTTTACGACTTTTTTTGTTTTATTTAATATCAATTTAGCACCTATGTATTTCTATGAATGAAATTGGTTCTAAATTAAAATTATATAATCAAACAATAAGAGCGCAATTCAAACAAAATAATTAAACTATAAGAATCTATGGATTAATTTTTCCCTTTTTCATCTTTACTCTTCTTCAGGGTTTCTTTTCTATTTTCTTGATCATTCTAATTTCATTGTTGAGGAAATAATCTTATTTTTTCCATCTGTTACGAACTCATCTTTTAGTTTTTACTATGACTGGAATTTTTTTATTATTATATAAGCCTTTCGAAATTTTTTTCTAGGGTTTTGTGGTTTTTTAATTCACACTGACTACTTTATTAGTAATTTTTTAAAAAAAATTAAATTTAAACTGTCTGTATTTGTTTGTTATTGGCCCAGTGCTCAAATTTGATACTAAAATCTTAAATATTATATTAATGTGGGAGAGTTAACTAAAGAAAAGACGCTGAGGGTGAGAGAGATTCCTCAAGAAGGATGTTCACTTAAAAAAAAATATTTTTAAGTAATTCAAAATAAAAATTTTATTATAAACTTATTTGTAGATCGTAAATCACATTAAAAAAGTATACTCTATTGCTAATTCAAACATGTACATTGACGAGTGGACTGTTAGTCGCCTTAGATCCATATCAAAAATAATTTAACCGAATTAATGCAGTATAGCACCAATCCATGTCATGTTCACTTTGAATAGCCGAAAAATAGTGAAATTAATTTCTAATAATTAAATGCGAGTAACCTAAACTGAAAATTAATTTGAGATTTTTTTCTAAATAAATGCTATGAATTAAGTTGAAATTAAAATACTTTTCTATTTTTTTAATGAAAACAATTGAAATGAATTTTGATAAAAAGAAATAGAAAATGAAACACACAAATAAATGATGGTAATAATCAATCCTCCAACTCAACAATGCGGGCAATCATCACTTTAATAGATATATGAGTTAAAATAATGGATTAAAGAATTATAACTAAACTTTAATCCAACAGTCGAGCCACCTCGAATTGCCACAAAATATTTCCAAACTTACAATTTATTAGCTGCCACCAGAATAGTAAAGAGGAATTAAGGATAATAAAACTATTACTTAATTGTAACTCTTAAATTCAAATAATAGAATTAAAGATAGTAAAAGATTATTTGATCCAAGATTCTAAGCTATCTTAGAAAATCACAAAATGTTAACTCTAAAATCAATATAAATGTCGTACCAGAATATTATAATTGAAATCAAAATTAAATCAGCCTAATATCAATTGCTAAGCAATAATTCAGTCACAAAAATCTCCGAAATAAATTATATTAAACAATAAGAATTGTTGCAATAATTAGAGAAACTATCTTAATACCTAAGAATTGTTAAACAATTATTGGACATGAAATTAAAGCAACTAAAAAAACTTCCCTTTGAAGAATCAAGCTGCTTCCATTGTTGTTGAATCAAAGAATTAAAGAACTAGTTAAAAATTGTCATCAAGGATTACAGAAATCCAAACGCTGCTGCTATCATCTTCATGCAAAGCTGCGAATAAGGAGCAAAACAGTGGCTACCGCAACGAAACAACGCCTCTGGATCAGCGAACAAGGTGAAGAGTTGAATGAATGGGTGTGTCTGTGCTAGTGGGCTCGTCTGCGGTGAATGGAAGAATGGGAATTTAATGGATGGTGTTGAATGAATCCTCCAGGCGTGTGGTGGCCGCTCCCATGCGTGATGGAATAATTGTACGCGGTAGCTTCTAGGTCTTTTAATGGAGAATGCGTGGACCCAATTAATGTGTCTGCGGCGCTTGGAATTGATGAATAATGAGCCGCCCCCTTGGATATGAAGCCGAGGGTTTGTGTGGGGGGTTTTTTTTTTTGTGCGAATGAATGCTCTCCAGGTGGCCCAAATTTTTTAGTAATAATAGATGCCCTTTCAAGACCAAATTAATCTCTCTCTCGTGAATGCTCCCAGGCGGCAATCTAAATAATAATTGTTGTAAATTAAAGCTAAATAGAGAAAGAGAGAGAGAAGAGAAACTTTAAGAGAATGAGGAAGTTTGAGAGTATGTTGTATACCATGTACAAAGCCCTATTTATAGGCCTCTAAATGTGACATCTAAGAGTCATAAGCAATGAATGGTACAATCAATATGGATGAATGTACATTGTGACTCTTTGTACATACATTGTGACACTTTGTACATTGAACACCTATTTAGTTTCTCAACAACAATTCATGTATAGTATTTATGGTTTAGGGAATCAAGAGTCTATAAACTTCCACTCTTGTAATGTATTTACAACACTCCCCCTTGGATGTCCATTATGAATGTGCCTCAATAAAAACTTTAACTAGGAAAACCCTGTGGGACAAAACCCAGTTAAAGAAAAGAGTACAACATTCATTGATACACTTTCTAATGCTACCTCATTAGAAACCTTTATAGGAAAACCCAATGGGACAAAACCTAGATAAGGAAAAAAGAGTACAGCATGTATCGACCCCCTATGATGACATCACTTAATATCTCTGAGTCTATGAAGATCGATGCCATGAACAAGCTTTTGAAAGATTGCACCTGGAAGAGCCTTGGTGAATAAATCTGCAAGATTGTTGCTTGAACTGGTTTGTTGAATATCTATTTCACCTTTCTCCACAAGGTCATGAGTGAAAGATAATTTAGGGGAAATATGTTTTGTTCTATCCTCTTCGATGTTTCATCCCTTCATTTGAGCTATGCAGTTTGTATTATCTTCATATAAAATTGTTGGGAGATTTTGTTCTATGAAACCACACATCTTCTGGATATGATGAATTAATGATCTTATCCAGACACATTCTCAGCTTGCCTCATGTGCTACAATAATTTCTGCATGATTTTTTGATGTGGCGGATAAAGATTGCTTTGTTGAACGCCATGATATGGATGTACCTCCATATGTAAATAAATATCCAGTTTGCGATATAGCTTTGTGTGGATCTGATAAGAATCCTGCATCTGCATAACCGATCAAATATGACCCAGATTCATTGGAATAAAATAATCCCATATTTGCTGTCCCTAAAAGATACCGGAGTATATGCTTAACTCCATTCCAATGCCTTCTAGTTGGGAAAGAACTAAATCTTGCTAACAAGTTAACAACAAATGCAATATCAGGCTGAGTTGAATTAGCAAGATATATCAGTGCACCTATGGCACTAAGATATGTTACTTCTGGACCAAGTAGTTCCTCTTTCTTTCCTTGAGGGTGAAAAGGATCTTTTTCTATATCAAATGATCTTACAACCATTGGTGTAGTCAATGGATGAGCTTTATCCATATAAGATTGTTTTAAAATTTTATCAATATAATTTGATTGATGAAGAAATATGCCATTAATGCTCAATTTGTAAACCAAGACAAAATTTTGTCTTTCCGAGATCTTTCATCTCGAATTCTTTCTTCAAACAATCAATTGCTTTTTGAAGCTCATTAGAAGTGCCAATAATGTTCAAATCATCAAGATAAACAGCAATTATGGAAAACTTCGATCCATCCCTTTTAATAAAAATACAAGGGCATAAGGAATCATTTAGATATCCTTCTTTTATCAAATAGTCACTGAGACGATTATACCACATTCGTCCGGACTGTTTTAACCTATATAGAAATTTTTGCATACGTATTGCATAATTTTTCACGTGAAACATCACAGCAATTTAGCAATTTGAAACCTTTAGGATTTTTCATATAAATTTCACTATCCAATGATCCATACAGGTATGCTGTAACAACATCCATTAAATGCATGCTAAGTTTTTGATGCACTGCCAGACTGATTAAATATCTGAAAGTAGTTGCATCCATTACGGGAGAATATGTCTCCTCATAATCGATTCTTGGTTTTTGTGAAAACCTTGTGCTACGAGTCGTGCTTTATACCTCACGACTTCATTTTTCTCATTTCTTTTTCACACAAAAACCCATGTATACTCTACAGGCTTCACACCTATAGATATTTGGACAACATGTCCAAAAACTTGACGTTTAAATAGTGAATTCAATTCTAATTGAATTGCTTCTTTCCATTTTGGCCAATCTTGTCTATATCGACATTCTTCGACAGATTTAGGTTCAGGATCCTCATTTATTATTTCAATAGCAATATTGCATGAAAATGTATCATCGACGATGACGTCTTTTTGGTTCCATATATTGCCCGTAATGACATAATTTATTGAGATCTCATTATTATTATCAAGTACCTGGTGTAATATCTGTATATTTCCTATGAGTGAAAATAAAGGCTCAGCCGGTATTTATGTGATGAATTAATGCCCATGCCTTTAGATAAGAAGGATTATAATTGATTAAGACCTTAGCCTTAAGGATTTTAAGCAAAAATGACTAAGGGCAAAATGGTCATTTGGCCTGAATAATAAAGGTAAAATGGTCATTTTGAATAAAGTTGACCAAAAATGTCAAAGTCAATCAAGGGTAAGGTTGGAATTAAGAAAGAGTAGAAAAGTGATGGCATTTTGGAAATTATGGCAAAAGTAGAAAAGCCAATGGCATTTTCGTAAATAAGTGGTAAATAAAGGATTTCGGAGTTAAGGACAACCGAGAAATAATTATTTGAGGTAGCAGGAGTCCTCAAATGCCGGAGACCCAAACTGAGAAAAGTTTAGTTGGGTTATAAAGTAATTAATAAAACTATTACTCGGTACCCAGTGCGGGCAGTTTCATTGTACGGAGAACAACAGTGCCCGAAAAACCTGAAAAAGTATTTTCTTAGAAAATTAATTACGAAAAATCTGGGAAGAATTTTGAGGAACGGAAAAGAGCTTGAGAATCAGGGGAAAATATAGAATTTTTCCATGTCCTTATCTCAAATTGGCCGCTGGAAGCCCGTTTTACAGTGTTGCACGCAAATCGAGGAATCCTGACGAGTTACGAGGGAAACCTAGAGATGCTATGGGCTAGGACATAATGCCACCTAGGCAAGGAGGCCTAGGGAATGGTGCCACATGAGAGAGAAAGTCTCCGAAAAGGTAAAAAGATAATTACCCGTATAAAGGGTACTTTACGGAAATGCGTGCCACCAGATCAAGTAACTGGACAGGATGGATCTAGTCAGCCCAACTAAGTCATTAATGTGGTGGTTGAGAGTAACTATGAAACCTTTTCGACTCACCACAATAGCTTGACAAGTGGCATGATCCTCTCCATTCAAGAGATAAACTTGGGGACCAAGTTTTAATCCTATCCATCCATTAATTCAAGAGGCTTTTAATTAGTAATTTCCTCCCTCTCTCCTCCCAAAAACCGTCCACCTTCCCTCTCTCTATGGTATGAATTTTTCTCTCTTCTCTCAAGCTCCCAAGACACCATTTTTGCTCTCTCAAGGTAGAAGAAAGAGCTCACACACAAGGTAAGGCCCAAGCACCCTCCTTTCTTGAGTCTTGCAACCTCTTTCACCTTTCTAGTGGTTTGATTTCTTGAAGGAGTCTCTCTTTTTGAAGATAAGAGGCAAGGATTTTAAAAGGTGAAAATGGAAAATGAGAAGTTTTTAAAGAAACAAAAGGTTGCAAACTCTTCTTCAAAGTAGTAAAGAGTGTTTGATGGTTGTTGTTGTTGTTTTGGTTGTTGTTGGGAGTTGTTGTTGAAACTTTGGGAACCATGAGTTTATGGGGAGATGCTGTCCATTTGAACTCTTGAAAAGGGAAAATGTGTTTGAGTATTTTGGTGCTTGAATCATGATTTGGAAGCAAGAATACACAAGTATTCATAAGCAAAAGTTGAAAAATCCAAGAACCCTTCTTTTTTCTGTTTATTTCAAAAATCTGTGAAAAATAGAAGGAGTGGGATTTTGACGGTTCTAATACTTCCATTGGCTTTAAAATGATGTTTTGTGTAGGGTAAAGCCAAGAGATGGATTTTAGAAGTTTAAGGAATTATAAAAACTAAGCCTTGAACTTGTAGGCCTCTGGAAAAACCCAAAAAGAGTTCTATGCATTTTTACAAGTTTTATGGCAACTTGCTGGTTGTGTATTTACATAGATCTTATACCATGATTTTTAGGATTTTAAGACCCTCAAGAGCACATTTGGAAGGGATCCTAAAGAAATATGGAGTTAAGTTAAAAAAAGGAGAAGCTTTACAAAGGTAGCAAGACTACTAAAAAAACTTATTTTTATGAAACTTTGTTGTGAATGATGCATGATTTTTGTGATGAATGAAGTGAGTGATATGAGTATGAAATGTGATCTTGATTGCTATGGCCATATGCATATAAAAATGTTGTTTGAACATATTACATGTCACATGCTCATATGTTTGTTAAAAGGTTGTTACATGCATATTCACGATACTTTTGTTTAGGTAGTTTTGCCATTGGGATTTCAAAATCTCATTATCCAACAACTAACCATGTAGGTGGAAGCTCAAGCAAGGGTAAGGAAAAGGTTAATGATGCTTGAAGATGATGTTTTGCTTGCATGTTTTTGGTGTAAATGGTTAAGATGCATACTTTCTTGACGTTGTTGTCATGTTTGTAACCTAAACCTCTTCAAAGGTATCATGTGGATGTATGAGGTAGGTTAATGAACCAAGAAGAGGCTTTGGTGAATTTTTAAGAAAATTGGTTTTCAAAGCTAAAGTGGTTCTAAAGGCCCTGAAAAATGAATCTATTTTCAGTAACAGTTAAAAATAGTAAACGAGCTCTCAATGGGCTAAAATTTTCCGGTCAAAAAATAAACATCCTAAGCTTTAAAATGATATAAAGTTTGCAAATTTTTTATGTGTACGTTAAGAGATATGATTTTCCAAATATTGAGGTAAAATCTGGAAAATTGGAGTGAACCATTTCGGACAGTATGTGGTTTTTGAATAAACTGTATCAAATGGGCAAGAATAGGAACCAATGAGTATTTTCTCCCTATATTTCACTTAATAAGAAAAATTTAGAAATTGGAATCACTCAGTTTTGAGTTTTATAAAATTAATTATGATTTTTCAAAGTTAGGCCAAAAATCTGTAAAAAGGGCATGTGAACAGTAACCACGTTTTTCAATTTTTGAAAGTTTAAAATTCACATAGAAAGCCCAAATTGAGTTATTCAAAACCTAAGAGTGATTCATAACTGATCTACAATAAGTAAATAGGGGAAAATAGGAGGTGCCACACCTGGACCTCTTCAGGAGTCATTTGATTAGTTATGTCACGGGCCTCTATAATGGATTTATCAATGGTAGCATCCTTATAATGACCATCATTATTATTTGCCCCTTTCCTCTTTCGAGGAATTTTATCTTTGGAACCAGGTGGTCTACCACGCTTTAAATGTGGTATAGTTTCATTTTCACTAACCACTTGTCCTATTGGGACATTAATTCTAGCATGGGCATTTTCAGTTGGAATATGAGACTTAGTTACCCTTTTTGCATCAGTAAATGCATCTAGTATTTTCATTGCAATATTTTGCAAATGAATTATTTTCTGAACTTCTTGCTCACATTGTTTTGTACAAGGATCTTGGTGAGCAAGTGATAAGGTATTCCATGTAATTTATTTTTCCTTATTTTTATCTTTATCCAGATGCTTCTTTCCCCCCTAATGGTGGGAATAATGTCTCATCAAAATGACAATTGACATACTGCGACACCTCCTATTTTCCCCCTATTTTCTTATTATAGATCAATTATGAATCACTCTTATGCCTTAGGTATCAAAAATTTGTCCAAAATTGTGAACTAGAATTTTTAAAAACGGAAAAGATGCTGGTACTGTTCACAGTGCCAATTTCCAGTTTTCAGGCCCAACTTTGAAAATTCATAACTAATTCTAGAAAAATTGAAACTGAGTGATTCCAATTTATAAATCTTTCTTGTTAAGTGAACTATAAAGGAAAAATACTCATGGGTTCCAATTATTGACCATTTGATACATTTTATTCAAAAACCACATACTGTCCGAAATGGTTCACTCTAGTCTTCCAGATTTTTCCTCAAACATTGGAAATTCATAACTCTCAAAATACACATCTAAATTTCACAAACTTTATATCATTTTAAAGCTTAGGATGTTTAGTTTCTGAATGGAATATTTAAGTCCATTTGGAGTTCGTTTGCTATTTTTAACTGTTTTTTGAAATAAATTCATTTTTCAGGGCCTTTGGAACCCCTTTAGCTTTGAAAACCAATTTTCTTAAAAATTCACCAAAACCTCTTTTTCATTCCTTAGCACTTCTTAAACATGCATGACTATTCCCTTACCATTCTTGGTTACTTTTAGCTCATCATCATGCATACTTCATCACTCATTCACATGATACTTTTGTAGAGGTTTAGGTTACAAACATGACAACAACTTCAAGAAAGTATGCATCTTAACCATATACACCAAAACATGCAATCAAACATCATCTTCAAGAATCATTAACCTTTTCCTTACCCTTGCTTGAGTTTCACCTACATGGTTAGTGGGTGGGGGATGAGATTTGGGAATCCCAATAGCAAAACCACATAATCAAAACATTGTGAATATGCATACATAACTTTATGGCACGTGTATGAATATCTAAACATGTGACACATCATATTTCACTTGAATATGCATATGGCCATAGCAGAAAAGTCACATTTCATACATAAATCATGCACTTTTCTCATCATAAAAGTTCATGTAACATTCACAAATCATTTTCTTAAACATAAAAGGAGATTAGTAGTTTTGCTACCTTAAGATCTTAGCTTTCCTTTAATCCAACTTCCAAAGTGTTCTTGATTCTTTTTCAAGATGCTCTTGGGACCTCTTAAAACCCTAAAAATCATGGCATAACATCCACATGAACATGCCATCATCAAAATGCAACAAAACTTGCAAAACACATAAAAACCCCCATTTTGGTTTTCTAAGTGTCCTACAAGTTCAAGACTTGACTTTTATGGCCTTTTGAGCTTCTAAAATCCATCTCATAGCTTTTCCCTACACAAAACATCATTTTGAAGCAAATGGAACCATCAAAATGCTCAAAAACATAGCCTTTCCATTTTTTTTCTTTAGCTTGGACGAAAATAGCAAAAATAAGGAAAGGAAGGGTTTTTCAACTTTGCTCATGAAACCATGTGCTTCCTTGCTTCCAAAAACCCTTTTTCTTAACTTTGATCTACTCAAAAACACATTCCCTTAGATCAAAAGAAATCTGGGCAGTGCCTCCCCACAAACTTGAGTTTTCCCAAAATTTTAAAACAACTCAAACCAACCAACAATAACCAACAACAAACTTCATATTACTCAAAGAGTAACTTGTAACCCTTTACCACTTTAAAAACCTTCTCATTTCCATATTCAACTCTTGAAATCCTAGCCTTCCTCTTCCAAAAGAGAGGCTCATTCAAGGAACAACTCAAGAGAAATGTAGTGGAAGTTACAAGACTCAAGAAAAGAGGAAGATTTGGTTGTTAGAAACCTTTACCTAGAGTTATGGAAGCTTGAAGCTCTTCTTTCTTGCTTGAGGAGGGAGTGATTTATAGAGAGAAGAAGGAGAAAAATCTGATGGTAAGAGAGAGAGAGGGTGGCGTGAATTATGAGAGGAAAGAGAGGAAAATTGCTTAAGTGAAATGCCTCTTGCAACTTGTGTGGATGGAATTGATTCTTGGAGTCCAAGTTGGAAAATACTTGTTCCACATTTAGCAATATCACCTTGTCTCCTCCTAGCTGAAAAAACAACTTTTCAGACCCCTAGGCATCATTTTTTGCTGACTGGTCCCTTGGCCTGTCCAGTTAAATGATCTGGTGGCATGCATTTCCGTAAAGTACCCTTTACGCGGGTAACTACCTTTTTACTTTTTCGGAGACTCTATCTTTCGTGTGGCACCATCCCCTAGGCATCTTTGCCTAGGTGGCATTGTGTCCTAGTCTATAGCATCTCCGGATTTCCCTCGTAACTCGTCAGGATTCCTCTATTTGCGTGCAACACCGTAAAACGGGCTTTCGGTGACCAATTTAACTTAAGGACATGGAAAAATTCTATATTTTTCCCTGATTCTCAAGCTCTTTTCCGTTCCTCAAAATTATTCCCGGATTTTCCGTAATTAATTTTCTAAAAAAAATACTTTTTCGGGCTTTTCAGGCACTGTTGTTCTCCGTTCAGCGAAACTGCCCTCACCGGGTACCGGGTAATAATTTTATTAGTTACTTTATAACCCAAATAAACTTTTCTTAGTTCAGATCTCTAGCATTTGAGGACTTCTGCTACCTCAAATAATTATTTCTCAGTCGTCCTTAACTCCGAAATTCTTTATTTACCACTTAGTTACACAAATGGCACTACCTTTTCTACTTTTTTCATAATTTCCAAAATGCCATTACTTTTCTTACTCTTTCTTAATTCGAACCTTACCCTTGGTTGACTTTTGACATTTTTGGTCAACTTTGACTTTTGGGTTGACTTTTGACCAAATTACCAAAATGTCCTTATTATTTGATGACACTTTGAGCCCTAGATCTTTTAGTCGAAATGACCATTTTTCCCTTATCATATAGGCCAAATGACCATTTTACCCTTAGTAATTTCCACTTAGACTTCCCAAGACTAGGGACTTAGTCAACTATGATATTTCTTTCCTTTAGGCATTTTCCTCTATATTTTTCCTTATTTATGGGCCTTACATTATCACACAATTTACCGATCTAGCCTTTAGTTCAAACTATAGAAATGTGGATATTATACATACTGTGCCGTAAATGAATCTCTAGTTAATGGTTCAATATACTTAATTATTGAATGAGATTCAAAGCCTACATAAATTCCCAATCTCATTTGGAGTCCCATCTTTGTGCGCTGTGGTGGAGCAATCGGAACATACATAGCACAACCAAAAATTTTGAGATGGGAAATATTTGGTTCTTGACCAAAAATAATTGTAATGGCGATATCTTAAGATAACTTGTAGGCCTTATGCGAATAAGTGCTGCAGCATGCAAAATTGCATATCCCCATGCTGACTGGGGTAAATTAGTTCGCATAAGCATTGGCCTAGCAATTAACTGGGGTCGTTTAATCAAAGATTCTGCTAAACCATTTTGAGTATGAACATAAGCAACCGACTTTTCTATCACTATCCCAGTTGCCATGCAATAATCATTAAATGCTTAAGATGAAAACTCAGCAGCATTATCAAGACAAATAGATTTAATTGCATGGTTAGGAAATTGTGCCCTTAATTGAATTATTTGAGCAAGTAATCTAGGAAATGCTAGATTTCGTGTTGATAGTAAGCACACATGTGACCATCTTGTAGATGCATCTATTAAAACCACAAAGTATCGAAATGGTCCACATGGTGGATGAATAGGCCCGCAAATATCACCATGGATACGTTCTAGAAATTTAGGTGACTCAATACCACCTTTGGTAATTGATGGCCTCATAATCAACTTGCCTTGAGAATATGTGGCACAAGTAAAATCTTTAAATTTGAGAATCAATTGATTCTTTAATTGATGCCCATGTGAATTCTCAATTATTCTTTTCATCATATATGATTCAGGATGGCCCAACCGATCATGCCAAACTGTAAATATATCTTTATCAACATCTTTATGATTGATTATAACATTTGTCTCAATTGCACTAATATTTGTATAGTACAAACCAGAAGATATTGTTGATAATTTTTCTAAGATGCATTTCTTTCCTAATGTAATATTTGTAATATACAAATATTCATTATTCCCATCATTAATTGTCTCAATATGATACCCATTGCATCGGATATCTTTAAAGCTTAACAAATTTCTTTGAGACTTTGTAGAAAATAATGCATCATTTATAACAAGCTTTATTCCTTTGGGTAATACAATTGTAGCTCTTCCGGAGCCTTGAATAAGTTTTGTATTACCTACTATAGTATTTATATTTGTATCTCTTATTATTAAATGAGAAAAATACTTTCTACTTTTCAATATCGTATGTGTCATAACACTATCTACCAGACATATATCTTGAACCATTTGATGAGAATTATCCATATTCTTCATTAAAGAAGCAAAAATACATTATAAGAAAAGTTTAAAAGAAACAAGATACACATGAAATATAAATGCCACTTAAAAACATAAATACAAGCTTTATAATATTAATTATTATCAAAGAAATCTTCCACATCCAAATGTGTCATTCCATCAAGACCTTTAATGTCTTCTAGTCCATCAAGGCATGTAAGATTATCTTTAAGTGCACAGTTTGCCTCGATATCATTATCTTGATACATCATATTTGCTTCTACATTACTGTCACTCTTTTTGAGTGATGCTTGATAAAGTTTCACCAAATGAACAAATGTACGACATGCTCATGCCTAATGCCCTTTCATACCACATCTATGACATTTACTCTCAAAGGCTTTTGTGGTATTGAAATCATTTTTGTGCCTTTTCTCATTATTTCTTTTCTTTTGGCTGGCATGATTAATGTTACAACCACCTCGATAATGAGAATTTCTGTGCCCTCTGCCACGACCATGGCCACGGCCACGCCCTCTACCATAATTATTATGCATTGCTGCATTTATTTTAGGAATCGGAGCCGATCCTATGGGGTGTATTTCATGATTTTTCATAAGTGACTCATTGTTTTGTTCAGCAACAAATAGGCATGAAATCAATTCAGAATATTTCTTAAAGCCTTTTTCTCGATATTGTTGCTGTAAAATCATATTGGATGCATGAAAAGTTGAAAAAGTTTTCTCAAGCAAGTCCTCTTCGGTGATTTTCTCATCACACAATTTTAATTGAGAACTTATTTTAAAAATTGTAGAGTTATACTCACTTACAGTTTTAAAATCCTGAAACTGTAAATGCATCCAATCATATCGAGCCTTAGGCAATATCACTATTTTCTGATGATCAAACCTTTCTTTCAAGGCATTCCATAATTCCAATGGATCTTTTATCGTTAAGTGTTCCGCTTTCAACCATTCGTGAATATGATGACGAAGGAATATCATTGCTTTTGCCTTGCCTTGATTAGATACAACATTTTCTGGAAAAATAGCATTTCCAAGGCCATTGGCATCTAAATGGATTTCAGCATCCAATATCCGTGATAGATAATTTTTGCCAGATATGTCAAGGGCTTCAAATTCTAACTTTGTAAGATCTGACATTATCCAATCTTCGGTAGAACTATCGTGCTGATAACGTGTTGTAAATTAAAGCTAAATAGAGAAAGAGAAAGAGAAGAGAAACTTTGAGAGAATGAGGAAGTTTGAGAGGAGTTCTATTCACTTTTGGATGTGTGTTGTATGCCATGTACAAAGCCCTATTTATAGGCCTCTAAGTGTGACCTCTAAGGGTCATAAGCAATGAATGGTACAATCAAGATGGATGAATATACATTGTGACTCTTTTTACATACATTGTGACACTTTGTACATTGAACACATCTTTAGTTTCTCAATAACAATTCATGTATAGTATTTATGGTTTAGGGAATTAAGAGTCTATGGAAATCCACACTTGTAATGTATTTACAACAATAACAATAAAAACAACAATAATATTGTTATAAACTAAAGGAAATATAAAAGAGATGAAGAGAGAATTAAAGAGAAAGATGAAGCAATGCTTTCTTCACTTAGATGTGCAAAAGGTGTGGTGCAAAGTGTCATATTTATAGGCTCTCAAATCCAAGCAAGAATTACATAGAATCAATGGCAAATTCAATCCCTATTAGTGTACAATTTGTAATCCTTGAGTTATTGTCATAAAGACCCCTAAACACTATTCATTGTAGAGGTTATGGATGATGAAATGAAAGATCAAGAGATGAGGGTTTATGAACATCCATAATATATAATATTTTATAACACTCCCCCTTGGATGTCCATAAAATTTTGTGCCTAATTAAAAACCTTACTAGGAAAAACCTATTGGGATAAAAACCTAGTGAAGGAAAAAAGAGTACACAATATTGTCTTCCTCTGATGACAACATCACTTTATTTCTTTGAGCCTTCGCATTCCAATACCATATACAAACTTCTCAAATGTTTTAGATGGCAATGCCTTTTTAAATAGATCTGCAAGATTATCACATGAATGAATCTGCTAATATCTATATCACCACTCTTTATGCGACATGAGTAAAAAAGAATTTTGGAGATATATATTTTGTTCTATCTCTTTTGATATACCCCCTTTCAATTGAGCTATGCATGCTATATTATCTTCATATACCACTGTTGGGATATTTTGACCCAAAAATAATCCACACATTGTTTGGATATGTTGAGTCATTGATCTTAGCCAAACACACTCTTGACTTGCCTCGTGAACTACGATTATTTCTACATGATTTGATGAGGTAGCCAATAAAGTTTGTTTTGTCGAACATCAAGATATAGGTGCACCGCCACAAGTAAATAAATATCCTGTTTGAGATTTACCTTTATGTGGATCTAATAAAAACCCTGCATTTACATAACCAATCAATTGAGATACAGATTCATTAGAATAAAATAATCCAATATCAACTGTCCCTCGAAGGTATTGAAATATATGTTTGACTACATTCCAATGCCTTCTTGTTGGGCATGAACTAAATCTTGCTAATAAATTTACCGCAAATGCAATATCAGGCCTTATTGAATTAGCAAGATACATTAGTGTACCTATAGCACTAAGATATGGTACTCAGGACCAAGAAGATTTTCATTTTTCTCTTGAGGGCGAAAGGGATCCTTTTTCTTATCAAGCGATCTTACTACTATCGGAGTAGTTAATGGATGCGATTTATCCATGTAAAATCGCTTTAACATTTTTTCAAAATAAGTTGACTGATGAATAAAAATTCCATTAGTCAGATGCTCAATTTGTACGCCATGACAAAACTTTGTCCTTCCAAGATCCTTCATTTCATATTCACTAACAATCAATTGCTTTTTGGAACTCTTCAAGAGTTCCTATTATATTCAAATCGTCTATATATATAGCGACTATAAAGAATTTTGATCTATTTCTTTTTATAAACACATATGGGCAAAGTGGATCATTTTTATAACCTTCCTTTAATAAATATTCGCTGAGACAATTATACCACATTCTTCCAGATTGCTTCAGTCCATATAAGGATTTATGCAAACGAATTGCATTACCTTCTTGAGAATTCTTACATGTTCTTGAAATTTAAATCCTTCTGGGATTTTCATATAAATTTCAGTATCTAAAGAACCATATAAATATGCTATAACAACATCCATTAGACATATATCAAGTTTCAGGTTCACTGCCAGACTAATTAGATACTTTAAAGTGATTGTATCCACCGTAGGAGAATATGTCTCTTCAAAATCAATGCCAGGTCTTTGTAAAAAACCTTGTGCCACAAGTCATGCTTTATATCTTACGACCTCATTTTTCTCATTTTGTTTTCTCACAAATACCCATTTATATCCCACGGGTTTCACACCATTTGGTTTTTAGACTACAGTCCAAAAAACTTCACGTTTTGAAAGTGAATTCAATTCTGCTTGAATGGCATCTTTCCATTTTGGCCAATCATCTCTAGATATACATTTTTCAATTAATCTAGGTTCAAGATCATCATTATCATTGATTATTTCAATTGCAACATTATATGCAAATATGTTTTGACAATTACTTTTCCTCGGTTCCACCTTTTTCCTATAGTGACATAACTTATCAAGATCTCTTCATCATTTTTAGGTACCTGGACCTCTTTTGGGTCTTTTGATTAGTTATGTTTTGAGTTTCTTCTACAAGGATAGCCTCCTCAACCTGGCCATCTTGGTTGTTTGCTCCCTTTTTCTTTCTAGGATTTTTATCTTTCAAACTAATTGGTCTACCACGCTTCAGGCGTGGCTTAAATTCATTTGCATTTATTAGTTGTCTTGCTGGGATATCAATTCTAATTAGAGCATTTTCAGCTGGAATATGGGATTTGGTAATCCTCTCAAGGTCAGTAAATGCATCTGCCAGTTGATTTGTAATATTTTGCAAATGAATTATGTTTTGAACTTTATGTTCACACTGTTGTGTACGAGGATCTAGTTGCAAAAGTGATAATGTTTTCCATGATATTTCTTTATCCAGCTGCTTATTTTCTCCCCCTAAGGTTGGAAAAGTTGCCTCATCAAAATGATAATCATCAAAACGTGCTGTAAACAAATCTCCAGTAGATGATTCTAAATACTTTATTATAGATGGAGATTCATAACCAACATATATTCCCAATCTTCGTTGAGGTCCATCTTTGTGTGTTATGGTGGAGCAATAGGGACAAATAAAGCACATCCAAATATTCTAAGATGGGAAATATCTGGCTCCTGACCAAAAGCCAATTGCAATGGGGGAATTTATGATAACTTGTTGGCCTGATGCGTATAATTGCTACTGCATGCAAAATTGCATGTCCCCAAGCTGAAATGGAAGGTTTTGTTCTCAAAAGCATTGGTCTAACTATCAATTGGAGTGCTTAATAAATGATTCTGGTAAGCCATTCTGTGTGTGAACATGAGCAACATATTTTTCTATCATTATTCCAGTTGCCATGCAATAATCATTGAAAATTTGAGATGAAAACTCATTGGCATAATCAAGACAAATTGTCTTAATTGCATGGTCTGGAAACTGTGCTCTCAATCGAATTGTTTGAGTGAGTAATCTAGCAAATGCTAAATTACGTGATGACAACAAGGAAACATGTGACCATCTTGTAAAAGAATCTATCAAAACCATAAGATATCTAAATGGTCCATATGGTGGATGAATAGGTCCACATATATCCCCTTGGATATGCTCAAGAAACGCAGGGGATTCAACCCCAACTTTTGTCAACAAATGCCTTATTATTAGCTTTCCTTGAAAACAAGCAGCACATGTGAAATCCTTATATTGAAGAATCTTCTGACTCTTCAATGGATGTCCACGTGAATTTTCAATAATTCTTCGCATCATAGTTGATCCGGGATGGCCTAACCGATCATGCTAAATAGTAAATGTATTTTTTTTAGCAAGCTCTTGGCTTAATATAACATTTGTCTCAATTGTACTAATACATGTATAGTACAACCAGAAGATAATGAAGGCAATTTTTCCAACACACATTTTTCTCCATATCTATCAATTGTAATATGTAGATATTCAACATTTCTCTCATGCATAGTCTCAATATGATACCTATTTTTGCGGATATCTTTAAAACTCAACAAATTTCTTTGAGACTTAGATGAATACAAAGTATTATCAATCACAAATTTTGTCCCTTTGGGTAATATTATAAGTGCTTTTCTCCTTTGAATAAGGGATTATCAATACAGGGTCTGAGGTTAGCTTTCTCGTTAGCTCATGGAAACTGGCTTCACATTTTTTTATCCCACGTAAAAGAATGGTTCTTTCTAATGAGCTTAGTCAGCGGTAAGACAATCTAGGAAAAGTTTTATATAAAACGTTAGTAATAATCCGCTAGGCCCAGAAAGCTCCTGACTTCAGTTACTGTCCTAGGTAGATTCCCTCTTAGTACTGCCCCTACTCGGGCACAATATACTACGACTCCTTCTTGAGAGATCAGATACCCTAGGAAGTTCACTTTTGTTACTGTCCTAGGCCGATTTCATCTCATTACTGCCTTTACTTTGGTGTAGTCCGCAACAACTCCTTCTTGAGAGATTAAATTCCCTAAGACTCTGGTAACCAGCCATCACACTTACTGAGCTTAGCGTATAAATGTTTTTCTTTTGAAGTCATTAATACATTCTTAGATGCCTTTCATGTTCATCTAAAGATTGGTAGTACACTGGATATCATCCATGAAGACTATGACAAACTGATCTAGGTATCACTTGAAAGACACGGTTCATTTAATCCATAAAACTACAGGCGCATTTGTTAATCCAAACGGCATCACTAAGAACTTATAGTATCCGTATCTCATCCGAAAAGCCATCTCAGGAACATCTTTAGCTTTATATTCCATCATCATCTATCTACCTCTTGCTCTATTTTATAATTAGCTTGCTAGGCTTTTATTTCTGAGGGCAGCTCATCACCTTGAAACTCTTTTCAGGTGATTATTCCACTTTTATGCGACTTAGATGTCTAGGGATCCTTTAAATATGAATAGGTTAGGCTTACTAGATTCACTAACCCATTACTAGACATCATCTCTTTCATCTGCCCTAATTGGAGCTGAGGGTTAAGGCTCCACTACTGCTGCCTATATGGTAACTTCTTTGTTTGCTATCCTTTCTTACTCTTTGCGAGCCTGGTTTTCTTAGTTGTTCCATCAATCCTTACTGTTCATTTAACCTTAGCAGAATCTCATGTACTGGTTCACTCTGTTTATTCTGACCACTAATGTGCCTCTATATCACATGTTCTGCGTTTTCTTACCATCTGGATCTTTTAATATTTTAAAATCAACAGCCATACTAGGATAACAATTTAACTTCCATGCTTACCATTATACTATTCTATTGTAAGGGAATATTTCATACACTAGGGCTTTTAACTTGTCTAGACATACTTTAGAAATCAGGAATGGGGAATTCTCTAATCCTGATTCTCTTGATCGTCTATACCTTTCTTGTTGCTTTTGTATCTCTTTTAGACCTCGATATGCTACTATCATATTAGATTCTGGTCTAGAGTAGGCATTTCGGGATTCTCTTCCCGTTTCTGAATCCTCTTTTATTACTGATATGATTAGCCTCTTTGGCTTAATCATAAAAAGATTCTTTCAATGGCTGTCTGAGCCATACTTTGCATCTTTCTCCGATATCGGCATCTGTTCCGGCTATGGGCTTGGTAACAATTGGTTTGTCAACCCATAATCATCTATCATTCTTTCTTTCCTGAGTGCTTTTCTTTCAGCATACCCGTCTCAGCTTGTGGATTGTCTTCCTCTTTAACGGGCTCCTCTGTCTCACGAGGTCGTCATTGTTGGTTGATGGTTTGGACTGTAAACTCATCTCTAGGGTATGCGTATCATACGCCTCATACTCAGGATCAAGTATTTGTGTTATCTTAGTGCTATCACTACTTATGCTTGGCTATTCTTATTTATTCATTTTAGAACATAATTGGGTTCATCACTTACTCAAGTATAAGTCATACCTAATAAAGCATTTGACATACTTCAAACATCATTATAGACATTTCATATATCGATGCACTAACCATGCATAACAAGCATAAGTTGCCCAAAAATCTTTACGTGGGCCCTAAGCCAAAAACTTGGGCTCTGATACCACCAAGTGTGACATCCCCTATTTTCCCCCTATTTTCTTATTATAGATCACTTAGGAATCACTCAAAATTTGGGCAGCACCTCCCCAAAACATGAGCTTCCCATATTTTTTACAATAACACAAAACATCCAACAACCAAGAACAAGCTATCTTTTACCCCTCAAGGAAGAGCTTGCAATCATATACCACTTTTAAAACCTTCTCCTTTCTATTTTTAACTCTTAAAGTCCTAGCCATCCTCTTCTAAAAGAGAGTCTCATCTAAGGAACAACTCAAGAGAAGGTAGTAGTGGTTGCAAGACTCAAGGAGAGAGGGATTTGGTTGCAAGAACACATTACCTTGTGTTTGGAAGCTTGAAGCTCTTCTTTCTTGCTTGAGAGAGGCTTGGTTTCTAGAGAGAAGGGAGTTCAAAATCTGAATAAGGAGAGAGAGAGAGATGGCGTGAAAAATGAGAAAAAGAGAGAGGGAGAGTTTAATTACACTTGCTCTTGAAAAATTGTGTGGTTGTGAGAGAAACTTGGTGACCAAGGTTTAAAATACTTGATCCTCCTTGTGCCACTTGTCCTCTTGGAATTCCTTACTGAAAATGGCACCCTTTTGCTTGCCCTTCAAGTCTGGTTGGCTGACGAGACCCTAGCCCGGTCAGTTACTTGATCCGGTGGCACGCATTTTCGTAAAGTAACCTTTACGCGGGTAACTACCTTTTTACTTTTTCGGAGGCATTATCTCTCATGTGGCACCATTACCTAGGCCTCCTTGCCTAGGTGGCATCATGTCCTAGCCCATACCACCTCCGGGTTTCCCTCGTAACTCGTCAGGATTCCTTGATTTGCGTGCAACACCGTAAAACGGGTTTCCGGCGGCCAATTTGACTTAAGGACATGGAAAAATTCTATATTTTTTCCTGATTCTCAAGCTCTTATCCATTCCTCAAAATTCTTCCTGGATTTTTTGTAATTAATTTTCTAAGAAAATACTTTTTCGGGCTTTTCGGGCACTGTTGTTCTCCGTTCAGCGAAACTGCCCGCACCGGATACCGGGTAATAATTTTATTAATTACTTTATAAACCAACTAAACTTTTCTCAGTTCGGGTCTCCGGTATTTGAGGACTCCTGCTACTTTAAATAATTACATCTCTATCTTCCAGTCCTCTAAAAACCCTTAATTACAAAAGTGCCATTGCCTTTTGTACTTTATCCATAATTAAGAAAATGCCACATCCTTTCTTACTTTTCTCATAATTACCAAAATGCCATCACTTTTTTTACTTTTTCTTAATTCCAAGCTTATCCTTGGTTAACTTTGACATTTTTTTGTCAACTTTGACTTTTGAGTTGATTTTGACTTTTTGGACTTTGACTTTTTGTTGACTTTTGACCAAATTACCAAAATGTCCTTATTATTTGATGACATTTTATGCCCTAGGCCTTTTTATTCAAAATGACCGTTTTACTTTTCGGGCACTGTTATTCTCCTTTCAGCGAAACTGCCCGCACCGGATACCGGGTAATAATTTTATTAATTACTTTATAACACAACTAAACTTTTCTCAGTTCGGGTCTCCGGCATTTGAGGACTCCTGCTACTTCAAATAATTACATCTCTGTCTTCCAGTCCTCTAAAAACCCTTAATTACAAAAGTGCCATTGCCTTTTGTACTTTATCCATAATTAAGAAAATGCCACATCCTTTCTTACTTTTCTCATAATTACCAAAATGCCATCACTTTTTTTACTTTTTCTTAATTCCAAGCTTATCCTTGGTTAACTTTGACATTTTTTTGTCAACTTTGACTTTTGAGTTGATTTTGACTTTTTGGACTTT
>JANTPZ010137753.1:35949-49457 GCA_025593235.1 Vachellia pachyceras
TTTTTTTACTTTTTCTTAATTCCAAGCTTATCCTTGGTTAACTTTGACATTTTTTTGTCAACTTTGACTTTTGAGTTGATTTTGACTTTTTGGACTTTGACTTTTTGTTGACTTTTGACCAAATTACCAAAATGTCCTTATTATTTGATGACATTTTATGCCCTAGGCCTTTTTATTCAAAATGACCGTTTTACCCTTGTCATTTGTGTCAAATGACCATTTTGCCGTTGGGTCATTCTTAGAATTCTCAAGATTAGGGACTTGGTCAATTATGATCTTTCTTTCCTTTAGGCATTTTTCTCTTTCTATTTTTCATATTTACAGGGCTCAAATCATTTCATAATTCATCGGTTTGGCCTTTAATTCTGTTCATGAAATTTGGGATATTACACCCAATCTAAGGTGCCATAAATGAAACGAATCAAAAGAAGCAGTTTGTGAATCTGTAAAGCAGCTTGTATTAGAGACAATGGCAGAGAAACATGCTGGAGATGCAGTAGAAGGTCTGCGAAATTTGAGATCAAGTGCAGGGTACATTCCATTAGAGACGTGGCATTGATAAAGAATGCGTCTAGTGCTTGGATCCCAATGCGACACTGCCTTGCATCAAATTCAACCATAACATTATTGTCATAGCAAAACTTATAAACAGAAATGAGATTTTTGACGATTTGTGGAACATGCAGAACATGATTTAATTTGAGATACGAGGAAGGAGTACAAATAGCAGATGAACCAATATGAATAATGGAAAGACCTGCTCCGTCACCGATATGAACTTGATCAGTTCCCTTGTAGGAGGCATGGTCAGTGAGAGTGTTGGCATCATTAGTCATGTGACTTGTGGCACCGGAGTCGAAGTACCAGTGAGGGTTGACAACCGTGTCCAAGGTTACAATGAGAGCAGAATGATTAGTAGGTTTGGAGAAAGTCGTCGTAGTATCATTAATAGAGAGACCTTGGAAAGACTTATCAAACCTGTACTAGCACGTTGCAACGGCAACACCTGTCTTTCCACACAGTTGACAAACCACCTTTTTGCGAGAGGTGTTACTGGTGTTGCCACGATCAGAGTATAGCCGCATTACGGCCACCATGGTGGCCGCATTACGACCACCTGAAGCACGATAGAAGTGTGGTGCACTAGTTTGAGCAATGTTTGCAGAAAGGATTGGAGGAGCAGAGAGAGTCAGGATAGTCCGACGGTTTTTCTCAATTCTTGCTTCTTGAGCCATAAGGAGAGCTTCAATTTCAGCGACTGAGTATGGTTCAAGTTTGGTTGATACAGATGTTATGAACAGATCATAACCTTCAGAGAGACCATCGAAAATGAATTCGACTTGGTCGGAGACTGAAACAGGGGATCCAACAGCAGCCAATGAATCAGCAGTTACCTTGATCTTGATAAGATATTCATTCATAGGAGAATTGTCCTTCTTGGTGTTCTTGAGAGTGGTCTTGAGTTGCTTAACCTTTGCTCTTATCTGTGAGACAAAGAAGGCAGTGATCCGATCCCATATTTGTGCTGTAGTTTCACAACCAACTGTTCGAGTGAGAACTGAGTCAGACATTGACGAAAGGATCCAGGACATAAGTAATTGGTCCTATGGCATCCATTTGACATATATTGGAGATAGGATTTTCTTATCCTCATGAGAGATGTATTGTTCAGGAGGTAAGGTTGTTGAATCAAGGAATGATTCAAAAGCATATCTTTTGACGGTGCTTAGAACTTGTTGATGCTATAAGACAAAGTTAGAGTCATCAAGTTTTACTGAGATGGCATGGTGAAAGGTAGCTACTTCATTTGATGAGGTGACGACTGGTATTGTGGAGGACGACGCCATGGAGGAATTTGCAAGCTCTGATACCATGTGAATAAACAATATAGATGAGTGAAAGATAATTTGATCTGTATTATTTAGAGTGTATCGGTGAAGTCATATATAGAGCTATGCTGAACGTATATGCATACATGTGTTCCTTATGCTTACGTCTAGATAGTTACAACTAACAAAGCGTGTTACAACTCAATGATCACTGTACTTTATTAGTTAACAACTATATCCTAACTATATTCTAACATATCCCTTGTGCATTCTTCATCAGGAGGGCGTATGTTAAGGTCTATTAAGGATTGGTGCAGTCAGTCGTATCATTTTGAGGTTCCTAGTCAATTTGAATGTGAGATAAATTAGATGGATATTACAATAAAACAAAAAAAAATTGAACTTAATTAGTTGTATGAAGCTTGTGCATAAATTTCAGGTAGTCTGTCTGTTGAGACTACATAATAATATTTCAAAAACAATTATACCAACTAGTTATATATGTAATACTCAATAACATACCTTTGGTATGCCGTTGATTTGATAGATAATGATCAATATGCCATAAAACTTAATGTAGTATTTCTGGCTTCTTGATCTTCATCATTGCTAACAATTTTCTCAAACTTCATGCTTATCTATGAAAAGAGAATACAAAATCAACATAATCAATTATTTTCTTATAAACTTAAACTAAACAAAGCATATACAAGTGGAAACACAATACAAACACAGTGATTCATACTCAAACAACCCAAAATCTTGCTATTAGAAAATCAGTTTGTACTACAAACAAAAAGATATGAAAACAACACGGTAATATGAAACAATAACAATTTGAACAAGGGAGCCTCTCTAGATCTCAACACTTAATCACCATCTTAAAGACCAAACATCACATACCTCAAAAGGCTATCTCTAACATGAACATCATTTTCTAAGAGGATATGGTCCTAGAGAGTCATCTTTTTTATCCAATCCTCACTATTGATGTGATAACATATATCATGGTAGTTCTATATCAATTCCCAAAGATCTACACAAAAACTGTGAACACTTTCCATTAGTCACACATAGCACTACAATCACACATATACAGCTCAAACTCACCAAACGAACACCAAAAGAATAATAAATATAAATAGTTTAACGTAGTTTATTTAGTTTATTTGATCTTAAAACACCAGCAAGCAAGCATCCAGGAGATACATGGATTCCACACAATAAAGGGTATGTGTGGATTTGGATGTTTTCATTTCGTTCTGTCTCTCGCTACTGTCTTTCATTAAGGTGAGGGAAGAGTTGAAATTTTGATGCTTGAATTGTTTGTTATTTGTTCCATTCTTTTTGGCCAACCTTGCTTGTTCATTTTAGAGTTTGTCGGGTGAAAACGGATTCTAGTGATTTTTAAAATGAAAGTGGGTTGGCTCGAAATATGAGTTTGTTCCATTCTATTTCTTGTCTTTGGAACAATTTATTTTCAGTGTGCCTAGGTTATACTGGAACCTTGCTGTCAATAATATGAAGAGTTATCTCTGTGACCATGATTGGAATTCGTGAGCAACCTGACAATTGTTACCTGTAATTAGTCAAGTCTGAAATGTAGTGATTTTCACTTGATGGAACCTCCTGCAGTTAAGGGTGCAGAGTGATGATGACAGGACTTTAAAAATATATGTTGTGAATTCAACAAGGTGTTCAAGTAGAATGGCATAACATCAAGCCAGAAAGGTCATCGTTTTACTTGAGTTTACCCTAATGTTTGCTAAATCATATTACATATCATACTATCATATTATTTTAGTTTTGGTTAAGCAATTTTGAAAAGGAATGTAATGAAAGGGATGAAATCTTTGAATCTTAGTATGTTTGGAGTCATCCCTTTGAATAAACAGTCTCATCCTTTGATTCAGTAAGGTAGTTTATTATGAAAACACCCGCAAATTATGACGGGGATGGAAGAGGCTGATAATTTGTGTTTTCACCATGCCATTCTTTTGCGGTTTGTTGGACCATTGCAAATCGTATGTTGGCAGTGAGACGTTTAGCAGATGATTAATGCATATTATTGTTGATAATCTTTGTTCACTTATTTTCTGCTATATTCTATTGTGTGTTCCAGAGTTGAATGTTGGGATTATTATGGAGGAAGCAAGACGCATATGGCTTCGTCTCAATAAGATTCATGCCATACTCTGTAACTATGAAAATTTTACCATCCATGTTAGGCCAGTAAATTTGCCTAAAGTAATTATCTTTTGCCATTGGCAACAACTTGATGCTAGTATAAAGTTGATAGGCAGTTATTTAATGAGCTTAAACAATATCGGGTCTATAAGCTTGCACTCTTGTGTCCTTTAGTTCTAAAAAGTCAAGAATAAAGAAAAGGGATAGGTATTTTTTATATGCTGATGTATTTTTTTAAGAAATAACTAAGTAGACTGTTTCTATCCAATTCATTTCTGCTTTTCAATCTACTTGTCAAGTTGTAAAAAGCATTTTTCAAACCAAAGTAAGTCTTGCTTCAGATGATCTTCTTGACATGTAATTTGTTTTAAAACTATAAACTTTTGGATCTGTCAATTCTTAACAAATAGAGAAAGGGGTGAACTTGTGTGATTAGAGATTTTTGAATCACTGTTACGATGTGTATTATGAATGAAGCAATGTATTACAAATGATATGTGACATAATTCATTAACATCCTTTTCATGTATTATGATTAACAAAAGTTCGAGAAGTATTTTTTTTAACATCATGATGTCCTGTCCTTTTCCTCTGTACATCAGATGGCGCTATTGTTTTATTTGACAGGAAGAAGCTTAGGAACTTTTGTAATGATGGACACAAATGGAAAAAGAAAAAGGATGGAAAAACTATTAAAGAAGCTCATGAGCACTAAAAAGTGAGAATTCTCATGTTTTTTGGGTGTATATGCGTTTTCACGTGAATTTGACGTCGCAGTAACTTGTTTTTGACACTCTTTCTGGTCATTCTGTTTTCCCCATCATTCAGGATGAAGAAATAATCCATGTATACTAAGCACATGGTGAAGAAAACCCAAACTTTGTTTGTAGATGCCATTGGTTGCTTGATAATTATGTGTAACTATAGTTGGCTGAACTCTTAGGGCCTATTCTCCAACCTCTGATGTATCTACCATACTCTTGAATCATTAATGATTCTTATTTATTTCAGGAGTTTGGAGCATATCGACCGTGTTCATTATTGTGAAAAACAGGAGGTTTTGTTTTTCTCCCATTCCTTTTTCCTTCTAAAGTTTATTTTGCACTACGCAAGATATGATTCAGGCATAGCCTGCATTGGTTGCTTGGCTAAAAGAAGGGCCACATATTTTACCAACATCAATCAAAGTAATTATTTAGTAATCCTTTGAATCAAGACGACTTCCCCGGAAATGGTGCCATTTTTTATCTGACTAAGCCATAGATTATAAAACTTTATTGTTGTCTAGCCTTGGAAATGGATTAAAAGATTTGTGATTTCCAAGGATTGCAGGGTGCAACCCTAGGGTCATTAATCTCTCCGGAGCTTTGTATACCAATAGATTCTAGCTTGTGTTTAAGTTTTTAGCAATTGAACACTGTTTTTTATTCAAAATAACTATGCATCTAAAAGCTAAATGCAAAATGAAATTTCTTTTTGGTATTTTTGAATTATGAATAAGTAACAAAATAGAATTAATGTGTAAAAATGTGTTATGGTGGATTCCCTCTTGAAAATAAAATTGGTCATCATAGTTTGCAAAAGATTAGGGAAAGTATTAGTTTTCGCACTAATTAGTTTCGTAATGGAAACCCCAACAACTCGCTGGGTTAGAAATTCCATGTAATGAACTCCATTCTATGAATCCCTTTAAAAACACTTGGTGTGTTACGGAAATCGCAAAGGGAAAAATTCAACTTAATACATCATTTTCTCTAAAATCAAGTACAACTAGGAAGATAGAAGAGAACAACAAAGATTTCATTGAATAGGTATAAGTGTGACTTCACTCTACCATGTCAATCACAAAACAAGTTCAATACACAATTAATCCAATTTTGGCTCGATCGAAACCAAGTATCAACGTACAAATTACAAGTTCTAACTCAGAAACCAAGTAATCCATAACATAAATACAGATTGAAAACTAATACTCCCCTTTCGGAACTTCGAACTCAGACTATCTTTATCTTCAAGGGGAAAGGAGATGCTTAGCCACTCATTCGATGCGAAGTCGGGTTTCGAATGGATGATTGGAGGTGCATGGTTGGATTAATAGTGAGATGGGGTGAGATTAGGGTTGAGAGTAGAGAGAATGAGAGAAAAAAACGTGAATGGTGATGATTCTACCTCCTTCTCCTTCTTCTTTCGAAACATACCCTTATTTGGTGTGTATTAATCGTCCAGGGTCGGATCCAAGAAGACGGGTCGAGTTTATTTTCCTTTTGGAGCATGGTTCGTTGCTGTTGCGCGATATTCACCAAGGCGAACCTCTCCCGAGGGCTCATGCTTGTCTGAGTGAACTTTAACCGTAGCAAACTGTGAATTGCACCGCAGCGAACTTCTCCATGCTGTCTCCTCATGTTCTTGTTCAGAGTTCCTGAAATGAAATAGCATATATTTGAAGAATCATTTGCTCATGATGGAATTTAAGCACAATTGTATCATTTTTCATGGAGATGCATCCAAAATCACACTAATCCAGATCAACAACTCTAAATCTCAAATTAAGCACAAGAAGGGTCATGAAGGACTAAAATTGAATCAAAAACTCTGGAAATTCAAGCACAAAAGTGGTATAAATAAGGTTCAACAGATGCTTATTTATTTCAAGAGTCTGGAGCATATCGACCTTGTTCATTATTGTGAAACACTAGAGGTTTTGTTTTTCTCCCCCTTCCTTTTTCCTTCTAAAGTTTATTTTGCACTGCGCAAGATATGATTCAGGCATAGCCAGCATTGGTTGCTTGGCTAAAAGAAGGGCCACATATTATGCCAACATTAATCAAAGTAATTATTTAGTAATCCTTAGATCTGGAAGGGAGTTGTCAAGCATCTCTGGATAAACCAAAATTGGCATCTATAAACTAAATTTCTCATATTGATTCTCACATTTTGAATTTCTTTTATTGAAAATTCTGTGTGGAGTTCACAAGTTAGGTTGCGTTGGTATGGGTACAAGTGTTTTTGGTAATATGTTTTAGAAAATAGCATGCGCACAAGACCTTTTCATTCCTCATTCTTATTACTTTTTCATACTCTATAAAACATTCAAAATATGGTAGCAGATGAATGTGTGATTAATAGAGAAAGTCTGGTTAGAAGAAGCATTTTACCACAAATTAAAGCTAAGCAAATTTTATAGGAAGTTTCATCTCCAAACGCAATCCACACCATGAATGTCATTGTAATGTCATTCTACCACTTCCACTCCTGCTAGAGGTAATTTATTGCATTTTACAGTAGACCGATATCTAGTCTGGAAATCATCCTATCATCTTAAAATTTTAACTTTAACACTATTAGAATTAGTTAGTTGAGTACATATACATAGGCCAATGAGAGAAAGGCCCAATAGGACCAATACCCATTTGCTGTATGCTTTCTTTTGTATCTGACTTATAAATATGTGCTGATGCCATAACATAGGGGTGATGGTTTTGTATTCTCTATTCATTTAATGAGAAAGTTAACAGGAATATTCAGATAATTGATGCTCTTCATGGTATCAGAGCTAATACTGAGGTCCTGGATCCATCACCTTCGTCAACATTGTTCCAAATAGGGCAGTCAGCCTATCTTTGAATGAATAAACAAAGAAAAAAGGCAGCCAACAAAATGAACAGGCGATGTATTGTTTTCAGCAGCTCCATCGGTTATTGGACAGTGTCGCAACAAACAAAAAAAAAGATCCATTATTGACAGTCTTTGTACGAGTCTGAGGGCCTAAGAAATTGTGCGACGTGTCAAGATTCTCTAAAAACTCCATTCTCCAAGCCAGCTACCAGCAACATGAACCACACACTAAGGACACCAATTTTTCTTGACCATTATTGATGACTTTTCAAGGGCTACTTGGATTTTTTTTTGATGCATTATAAATCTGATGTTATGCTTCATATTAAGCATTTTTTTGCATATGTTGTTGCTCAATTTTCATCTCATGTTAAACGCGTGCGTACCGACAATGGTACTGAATCTGTCAATATTGTTTTAAAAATTTCTTTTTGAACAAAGGGGTTCTACATGAAACTTCATGTCCCTATACCCCTCAACAAAATGGTATGGTGGAGCGAAAACACCGCACCCTTATGCAAATTGCTCGAAGTTTGATTATATATTCTAGCATACCTATCTCTTATTGGGGTGAATGCGTTCAAATGGCTACTTATCTTGTGAATCGTATACCCTCTCATATTCTTTTCTTTATAACCTTTTATGAAAAGTTATATGGATGTGCACCTTTTTTTTGATCATTTACATGTTTTTGGTTGTTTAGCCTATGCCACTGATTTACTTATTCATGATAAATTCCAACCCCGATCCCATGCTTGTGTTTTGTTGGGTTATCCATCTGGCCAAAAGGGTTTTTTGCTGCTTGATCTCCACTCCTGTAAGTTACTGGTCAGCAGGCATGTTACCTTTTTTGAGGATAAATTTCCTTTCCTCAATAGCATGCCCACTGACCAAGGGGTGGTACAACATGATTTCAAACGTATGTTTTATTTTGATGCTTTTGAGGATGAATCTTCTGCCTGTACAGACTCTTACAGCAGTATAAATCCCTCACAAATCATTCCAGATGAAGCAGAAGATCACATGCCAACTGCCCAAGATGATGGACAGCCATTGGGAGATCCAGCTATGGTCCACTCATCTATATCACGAGCTCAAAGGGTTAGAAAACCACCAAACATCCAACAACCAGCTATCTTTTACCCCTCAAGGAAGAGCTTGCAACCATATACCACTTTTAAAACCTTCTCCTTTCCATTTTTAACTCTTGAAGTCCTAGCCATTCTCTTCTAAAAGAGAGGCTCATCCAAGGAACAACTCAAGAGAAGATAGTAGTGGTTGCAAGACTCAAGAAGAGAGGGATTTGGTTGCAAGAACACATTACCTTATGTTTGGAAGCTTGAAGCTCTTCTTTCTTGCTTGAGAGAGGCTTGGTTTCTAGAGACAAGGGAGAGCATATTTCTGCCCAAGGATAGAGAGAAAGTGGCGTGAAAATGGAAGAGGAAGAGAGAAGTTTTGCCTACATTAATTTGCTCTTAGAATAATGTGTGGAGCATATTAAAACTTGAGGACCAAGTTTGGGAATACTTGATGGAGGTTGTGCCACATGTCCCCTTGGCATTCCTTGCTGCACATGGCGCCACTTTGCTTGTCCTCCAAGTCTGGTTGGCTGACTGGGCCCTGGCCAGGTCAGTTACTTGATCCGGTGGCATGCATTTCCGTAAAGTAACCTTTATTCGAGAAATTTTCCTTTATATTTTTTCCTGGGACTTTTCTTTCATGTGACACCCTTCCCTAGGTCTCCTTACCTAGGTGACATCATCCCTTTCTCAAAATTCCTTTGGCTTCCTTCGTAAATAGCCAGGATTCCTCGATTTGCGCGTAACACCGTAAAACGGGCTTCCGACGGCCAATTTGACTTAAGGACATGGAAAAATTCTATATTTTTCCCTGATTCTCAAGCTCTTGTAGTTCCTCAAAATTCTTCCCGGATTTTCCGTAATTAATTTTCTAAGAAAATACCTTTTTGGGCTTTTCGGGCACTGTTTTTCTTCGTACAGCGAAACTGCCTGCATCGGATACCGGGTAATAATTTTATTAATTACTTTATAACCCAAATAAACTTTTCTCAATTTGGGTCTCTGGCATTTGAGGACTCCTGCTACCTCAAATAATTTTTTTCTCAGTCTTTTAGCCCTTTGAAAATCCTTAATTACGGAAATGCCACTACTTGCTCATTTTTCTCGTAATTACCAAAATGCCATTACTTTTTCTACTCTTTCTTAATTCCAACCTTACCCTTGGTTCACTTTTGACATTTGACACTTTGACTTTTTGGTCAACTTTGACTTTTTGTTGACTTTTGACCAAATTACCAAAATGCCCTTATTATTTGATGAAATTTTGTTCCCTATGCCTTATTACTCAAAATGACCATTTTACTCTTGTCATTTAGGCCAAATGACCATTTTGCCCTTGGGTCATTCTTGAAATTCTCAAGGCTAGGGCCTTAGTCGATTATCCTCTTTCTTATTTAGGCATTTTCCTTTCTACTTTCCTTTTCTATGGGTCTTAAACCCTTTTATAATTCATCAGTTTGGCCTTTATTTCCGTTTACAAAATTTGGGATATTACAATAAGCTTAATGTAACGTGCCGATATAAGGCTTGAAGCGGGTATTTCAATTAACGTGAATACTTCCCTCGCAATGTCGAATGAGACTATAAAACAAGCACCACTTTCACCCTCCACGTAATTCATTAGACAAAACCAAAAAATAGCTCCATTGCAAGTGACGCTGTAGTCTGTGATCTCACTTATGCCATTGAAGTTCCCAGAATCAACTTCTTTCGAAGACCCTTTACTTAATGAATACACTTCAACTCGAGTAACCATATTATTATACCAGGAGAAAGTGATTCTGACTATCTTGTAATCATTAAGAATCGGACTGAACCCGAATCCTATTCTATAATACTCTTCTTGGAAACAATTAACAGTTATGAGAACCTGACGAAACTCTTTGATAGCTGGGTTCCATAATAAAATGGATTCAGAGTCAAAGAGTTTGACACAGAGCAAGCCATTACAGGAATGGACGAACCTTCCTGTATTCACTGGGACATCGATGATGGGTTGTTTCAGGAATTCAACGACTTGCATATCATCATCAACAAAATTGATCAAACGTAAATAAGACACAAACATAGAGAAATATGAAATGAGATAACGTTGCTTAGTGGTGGAATGATTGAGGTGTTCAACAATGAAGGATTTGGTTTTGAAGAGATAATTCCAATCTCTGAACACGCATCGAGATCGCATTAGGGATTTTATTGGAAGACGTACAAGAATTTTTCTGATAGTTTCTTCGGGAAGATATGGTGCTACGTAATTGTCCGTTACTATCTGCTCCATGACGATCCACTGTGGTATGAAGAATGGTATGAAGAAATCTCACAGCTTCGCAACCTACGAAGAAATCCCACACGCTTTTTATCTTTACACTTAAAACTAACAACACACGAGAGAAGTGATATAACCCAAAAGCTCAATGGTACGATGATTTACAATGATGCGAGGAACCTCTTTTTAATAAACGTATCTGACAATATCAGGAGAAGATAAAATATCCATATCTTATTATTTTAAGATATGCAACATTATCCATTAGTTAATTTATTATGATCTCTCCATTATCTCAATTAATAAGATAAAATATATATAATTTGAATTTAAATGCATTCAGGTCTCTATTATATATTTACCATATCAAATAATGGATTCAATCCTTATTCAATCCATACATATGATTTGAACTCAAACTGATTGAATTAAATAAATCATATAATATCGAAATTTAGATTATTTGGATAGATGATAGAAATTAAATCTCTTATTTAATTTATATTTTATTTAATCAATTAGGTAAATAATCATATTAAATATGGGATTCAAAATCTAAACTTAACAAACGACTTCAAGTATCGAGATTATTTGGGATTTTCGTTACAAAGAGCCATTGGTTTTAAATCTTTATCTAGTTATCTTCTTCTTTTTCGTTTTTTTATCAAACAAAAGTTTAGATGAAAGATTTTTTTTTGGTTGAAATTGTTTGTTTCTGATTTATTTTTTTGTTTAAATCTTTAAAAATGAACTTTAAGCTCACAAGTTCTTCCGAGTTTGCAGCTAGTACGGTTCTACGAATTTAAGAACGAGTTGACATATTTTTGTTAATGAAGAATCATAAAAACGGGAAATTGAGAGATTCAACTTATGGGTTTGACAACAACGAATGTAAGATATTTATGCACAAGTTAAAATTTCATGCGTATAAGATTTAGCCCACTGGAATTGAGGAATCTTTTTTTTTTTTTTGCTATCTTTAGATTTTGATGTTGCATCTTGATTTAACTGTATTTTTTCATAATTTTTATTCTAATTTGGATATTATATCCCGATAATTATGGAAAATCGTTTTTGGAAGGGACATATCCATACTTGCATTCGAAATCAAATATTTTCTGAGTTACGATTTTTTTTTCCCAATGCCTAAATCATCGGCAGTGATTTTTTGTCTATTTTTCGTAATTCCGTATATCTCTAAATTTCTTTTTTAAAATAATAAAATTATTGAAATTTTAATTATTTTAATTCATCATCATTAATACTTATAAAAAAATCATTAAAATTAGATATCAATTCATCATGCATGTATGATGAAACAAGAATCTGAACACGATAACAAATAAAAATATATGTTAATAAATTAATCTTATCTAACATTTTAATAAAAAAAATAATGTATACATTATTCACACACCCTCTTTTATGTGGTCCTAAAAATTTTCAGTCTAACACCTAATAAAGAAGGTGATAATACTACGGCCAAGGGTTTATTGTTTGAAGAGATTGTTCAAGTCACAAGACTTTTCACTTGATGAATTTTGACCACTAGAGACTAATTGAGTTGGGAGAATAGTTAATAATGTTTTAATTATTGCCTCTCCACCTAATGTTTTAATTATTGGATCAATTTTTTTAACTTATAAGAGATATTTTATCTTTTAACAACATTAAAAATCTCTAATAAAGCTTTTTGGCCTTTGACTTCATTAGAGATTTGTTAAAATCCAAAGTTTGAATCTGCATTTTAGTAATTCAAATAGATTTAATGGGGTTCTTCATTGTAATTAAGATAAATTAATTTTAAAAATAAATAAATATAAATATTCCAAACAAATAGATTTAACTTTTTTTTTTGGTGAAGTAAATTCAACTTTTTTTAATGCTGTGAAAATGATCCGGCTCATCCAACAAGTATCACTTTAATTTGGGAAAATTATATTGAAGAACCTAAAAGAAATAATATTTATTGGTAATGATATATTTTATTCAGTTTTTTTTTCAAAATCATATATTTTTAAAATAGGACATAATTTAATTAAATATAATAATATAATTTTAATAAAACTCAATATACTTTTATCACTAAAGGGGAATTTAAAATGTTTGTGCTTTCACAAAAACTACCCTCTCATATTTTTTTTAAAAAATAGTCCAGGCACCCTTGTCGACCTCCGACGGAACTGGCTGGTTGTCACAGGTGCAACGCTTGCTAGTTCTTGGGGGAATATATAATGCAAAATTATATATAATGTTGATACCTTATTTTAATGATAACAAAATGATTTCAAGAATTATAAAGCTTAAATTGTTGATGAGTATGTGATTTTATTGAAATACTCGAGTTCTATTAAGTTTGTGTGAAAGTATTGAGGAATACTCGAGTTGTGTGTTTGAATACTCGAGTATCAAGGTTTTTCATACGTTTAAAATCAATACTTTCAAGCAACACTTGAGTTTTTGTTGAAAGTGTTGACAATACTCGAGTTCTTGATTTCAATACTCGAGTATTAGAGGCTGAAAATGTTTATG
>JANTPZ010137754.1:0-18131 GCA_025593235.1 Vachellia pachyceras
AAGGGTATTTTGGGAATAATAATTTTATTATATTCAAGATGGAATTATGGAGATTAAATGAAAAATAAAATATCTACAGAAAAGTAGAAAAAGATTTGTTGGAATAAAGTTATGTTTACCGATAAAAAGTGTAATCGGTAAAAGTAACCGAATGGGATCCAGTTTGGTTAGAGTAACCAAAGGTGAATCAGATTTTTACAGCCATGATGAGCACTTTATGATGGCTAATAAGAAGTGGACAAATGGCATAAAGGTGGAGCCATCTCCTCCCTTATATCTCATTAAAGTGGCAAGATGAGATCTCAACCTTCCATTACATTAAACCATTAATTGGGAATTAATAAATCAGCATTTCCCTTCATCTTTCCAGCCCATTTTCACGTCAGAACCAGCAGCAAGAGAGAGGAGGAGTGGCGACATTTTAGGAGCAAGAAGAGGAGGAAAAGTTGGTGGATCTTCAAGGTAAGAAAGATTACTACCTTGAAACATATACCAATCTCTTCCTTGCAACTTCCTCTTCCACTTCCATGGTTTAGAATTTTGATTTAGCCTCTCTTTTCTCAATTTCATGACTTAGGGTTCTTGAGAGAAAAGTGAGAAAAAGAGGGATTTAAAGCTAATTAATTGTTGGAAATGCTTCCTCTTGTTGAAAGAAGCATGTTGATGATAGTATTGATGTTGTTTGAGATGTTTTGTGATTTTTGTAAATTTTCCATGCATAAATAAGGGTTTGGAAACATGAAACAAGTGGTAGAATTGTTAGAAGTTGAAAGTTTCATATTAAGGAATTTTGAGGATAATTTCGGCCAGACCTGGAACAGCATGAAGATGATTTGTTTTGATGATTTTGATGATTCCAATGGATCCAAAATGAGTTTTTGTGTAGGATATAAGTGGTCCCAAACCACTCGATTTCGATTTTTCTAGAATTAGTTATGAATTTTCAAAGTTGGCCCGGAAAGCTAACTTTCCTAAAAATGAAAGTTTTCAATTTGATCCTTTTCAACTTTGTGGGTTACATGAGGCCATTAATTGGTTCCAAATCATTGTAATGGAAGCTAAGAGGGATAAGTAAGAGGTATCACACTTTATTCTCCCTTTTGACCGACACATGCCAGAAACACACGGTGGCTCCTTTTTTATGGATATCGATGAATTTTCAAGAACTAACCACATTTCTGGAATCATCATGCAAACCTGAGCTAGAGAGGAAGTTTCCATGCAATTCTGAGCCATTGAACAGTCTTCATTCTCCCTGTTGACCGAAACACACGGTGCCTCCATTTCGATGGAAATAGACGAATTTTGAAGAACTAAACACATTTCTGGAATCCTCATCCAAAACTGAGCTAGAGAGGATATCTCCATTCAATTCTCATCCATTGAACAGTCTTCATTCTCCCTTTTGATCGAAAAGGCTAGAAACACATGGTGGCTCCTTTTTCATGGAAATGGATGAATTTTCAAGAACTAAACACATTTCTGGAATCCTCATGCAAACCTGAGCTAGAGAGGAAGTTTCATTGCATTTCTCATCTATTGAAACAGTCTTCATTCTCCCTCTTGACTGAAACAGGCCAGAAACACACGGTGGCTCCTTTTTTATGGATATAGACGAATTTTCAAGAACTAACCACATTTTTGGTATCATCATGCAAACCTGAGCTAGAGAGGAAGTTTCCATGCAATTCTGAGCCATTGAACAATCTTCAATCCCCCTATTGATCGAAACAGGCCAGAAACACACGGTTCCTCCGTTTTGATGGAAGTGGAGGAATTTTCAAGAACTAACCACATTTTTGAAATCCTCATGCAAACTTGAGCTAGAGAGGAAGTTTCTAAGCAATTCTGAGTCATTGAATAGTCTTTATTCTCCCTTACGATGAAAACAAGCTACAAATATGCGGTGGCTCCTTTTCGATTGAAATGGTTGAATTTTCAAGACCTAACCACATTTCTGAAATCCTCATGCAAACCTGAGCAAGAGAGGAATTTTCCATGCAATTCTAAGCCATTAAACAGTCTTCATTCTCACTTTTGACGCAAAATAGGCCTGAAATATGCGGTGGCTCTTTTCGATGGAAGTGGATGAATTTTGAAGAACTAACCACATTTCTGGAATCATCATGCAAACGTGAGCTAGAGAGGAAGTTTCCAAGCAATTCTGAGCCATTGAACAGTCTTCACTCTCCCTCATGACGAAAACATGATAGAAATACACGGTGGCTCCTTTTCGATTGAAATGGTTGAAGTTTCAAGAACTAACCACATTTCTGAAATCCTCATACAAACTTAAGTTAGAGAGGAAGTTTCCAAGCAATTCTGAGCCATTGAACAGTCTTCATTCCCCCTATTGATCAAAACAGGCCAGAAACACATAGTTCCTCCGTTTTGATGTAAATGAAAGAATTTTAGAGAACTAACCACATTTCTGGATTCTTCATACAAACCTGAGCTAGAGAGGAAGTTTCCAAGCAATTCTGAGCCATTGAACAATCTTAATCTTCCCTTATGACGAAAAAAGGCTAGAAATACACGGTGGCTCCTTTTCTATTGAAATGGTTGAATTCGAGAACTAACCACATTTCTGGAATCATCATACAAACCTGAGCTAGAGAGGAGGCTTCCAAGCATTTCTGAGCCATTGAACAGTCTTCATTCTCCCTTATGACGGAAACAGGCCAGAAACACATGGTAGTCGTTTTGATGGAAATTGACGAATTTTCAAGAATTAACCACATTTCTAGAATCCACATCCACAACTGAACTAGAGAGGTGTTTCCATGCAGTTCTCATCCATTGAATAGTCTTCACTCTCCCTTTTGACCAAAACAGGTCGGAAGCACAAGGTGGCTCCTTTTTTATGGAAATGGATGAATTTTCAAAACTAACCAAATTTCTGGAATCATGACGCAAAACTGAGCTACATAGAAAGTTTCCACGCAATTTTGAGCCAATGAACAATCTTCATTCTCAGTTTTGACGCAAAACAATCCAGAAATACGCGGTGGCTCTTTTCGATGGAAATGGATGAATTTTCAAGAACTAATTACATTTCCGGAATCCTCATGCAAACCTGAGCTAGAGAGGATGTTTCCATGCAATTCTAGCCATTGAACAGTCTTCATTCCCCCTTTAATCGAAACAGGCCAGAAACACACGGTGGCGCCTTTACGATGGAAATGGACGAATTTTCAAGAACTAACCACATTTCTGGTATCATCATGCATACCTGAGATATAGAGGAAGTTTCCATGCAATTCTGAGCAATTGAAAAGTCTTCATTCCCCATATTGATCGAAACAGGCCCAACACATGGTGCCTCCGTTTTGATTGAAATGGATGAATTTTCAAGAACTAACCACATTTCTGAAATCCTCATGCAAGCCTGAGCTAGAGAGGAAGTTTGTAAGCAATTCTGAGCCATTGAACAGTCTTTATTCTCCCTTATGACAAAAACAAGGTAGAAATATGCGGTGGCTCCTTTTCGATTGAAATGGTTGAATTTTCAAGATCTAACGACATTTCTGAAATCCTCATGCAAACCTGAGCTAGAGAGGAATTTTTCATGCAATTCTGAGTCATTAAACAGTGTTCATTCTCACTTTTGACGCAAAACTATCCAGAAATACCCTGTGGCTCTTTTCGATGGAAATGGATAAATTTTTAAGAACTAACCACATTTCTGGAATCATCATGCAAACCTGAGCTAGAGAGGAAGTTTCCAAGCAATTCTGAGCCATTGAACAGTCTTCATTCTCCCTATTGACCGAAACACATGGTGCCTACATTTTGATGGAAATGGATGAATTTTCAAGAACTAACCACATTTCTAGAATCCTCTTCCAAAACTGAGATAGAGAGGAGGTTTCCATGCAATTCTGAGCCATTAACAGTCTTTATTCTCACTTTTGACGCAAAACTGGCCAGAAATACGCGGTGGCTCTTTTCGATGGAAATGGATAAGTTTTCAAGAACTAACCACATTTATGGAATCATCATGGATACCTAAGCTAGAGAGGAAGTTTTCATGCAATTCTGAGCCATTGAACAGTCTCCATTCTCCCCATTGACCGAAACACATGGTGCCTCCATTTTGATGGAAATGGACGAATTTTCAAGAACTAACCACATTTCTGGAATCCTCATCCAAAACTGTACTAAAGAGGATGTTTCCATGCAGTTGTCATCCATTGAACATTCTTCATTCTCCCTTTTGACCGAAACAGGCCAGAAACACACGGTGGCTCCTTTTTTTTATCGAAATGGATGAATTTTCAAGAACGAACCACATTTCTGAAATCCTCATGCAAACCTGAGCTAGAGAGTATGTTTCAAAGCAATTCTAAGCCATTGAACAGTCTTCATTCTCCCTTATGACGAAAACAGTCTAGAAATACGTGGTGGCTCATTTACGATGGAAATGGTTGAATTTTAAAAAAACTAACCACATTTCTAAAATCCTCATGCAACCCTGAGCTAGAGAGGAAGTTTCCATGCAATTCTGAGCCATTGAACAGTCTTGATTCTCACTTTTGACGTAAAACCGGCCAGAAATACAAGGTTGCTCTTTCCGATTGAAATGGATGAATTTTCAAGAACTAACCACATTTCTGGAATCATCATACAAACCTGAGCTAGAGAGGAAGTTTCCATGCAATTCTGAGCAATTGAACAGTCTGCATTCTCCCTGTTGACCGAAACACACGGTGGCTCCCTTTTGAAGGAAATGGACGAGTTTTCAAGAACTAACCACATTTCTGGAATCCTCATCAAAAACTGAGCCAGAGAGGATGTTTCCACGCCGTTCTCATCCATTTAACTATGTTCATTCTCCGTTTTGACCGAAACAGGCCGGAACACACAGTGGCTCCTTTTTGATGGAAATGGATGAATTTTCAAGAACTAACCACATTTCTGAAAACCTCATGCAAACTTGAGCTAGAGAGGAAGTTTCCAAGCAATTCTGAGCCATTGAACAGTCTTCATGCTCATAGAAATATGCGATGGCTCCTTTTCGATTGAAATGGTTGAAGTTTCAAGAATTAACCATATTTCTGAAATCCACATACAAACCTGAGCTAGAGAGGAAGTTTCCATGCAATTCTGAGCCATTGACCAGCCTTGATTCTCACTTTTGACGTAAAACTGGCAAGAAAAACACGGTGGCTCTTTTCGATGGAAATTGATAAATTTTCAAGAACTAACCACATTTATGTAATCATCATGGAAACCTGAGCTAGAGAGGAAGTTTCCATGCAATTCTGAGCGATTGAACAGTCTCCATTCTCCCTATTAACCGAAACACACGGTGCCTCCATTTTGATGGAAATGGATGAATTTTCAAGAACTAACCACATTTCTGGAATCCTCATCTATAATTGAGCTAGAGAGCATGTATCCATGCAATTCTCATCCATTGAACAATCTTCATTCTCCCTTATGATGAAAACAGTCTAGAAAAATGTGGTGGCTCTTTTCGATGGAAATGGATGAATTTTCAAAAACTAACCACATTTCTGGAATCATCATGCAAACCTGAGCTAGACAGGAAGTTTCCATGCAATTCTGAGTCATTGAACAGTTTTCATTCCCCCTATTGATCGAAACAGGCTAGAAACACACGGTGCCTCTGTTTTGATGGAAATGAAAGAATTTTCGAGAACTAACCACATTTCTGGAATCCTCATGCAAACCTGAGCTAGAGAGGAAGTTTCTAAGCAAGTCTAAGCCATTGAACAGTCTTCATCCTCCCTTATGACAAAAACAGGGTAGAAATATTCGGTGGCTTTTTTCGATTAAAATGGTTGAATTTTCAGGACCTAACCACATTTCGGAAATCCCCATGCAAACCTAAGCTAGAGAGAAAGTTTCCATGCAATTCTGAGCCATTGAACAGTCTTCATTCTCACTTTTGACCCAAAACAGGACAGAAATACGCGGTTGCTCTTTTCGATGGAAATGGATGAATTTTCAAGAACTAACCACATTTCTAGAATCATCATGCAAAACTGAGCTAGAGAGGAAGTTTCCATGCAATTCTAAGCCATTGAACAGTCTGCATTCTCCATGTTGACCAGAACACACGGTGGCTCCCTTTTGAAGGAAATGGATGAATTTTCAATAACTAACCACATTTCTGGAATCCTCATTAAAAACTGAGCTAGAGAGGATGTTTCCATGCCGTTCTTATCCATTGAATTATGTTCATTCTCCTTTTTGACCGAAATAGGCCGGAACACACGGTGGCTCCTTTTTGATGGAAATGGATGAATTTTCAAGAACTAACCATATTTCTGAAATCCTCATGCAAACTTGAGCTAGAAGGGAAGCTTCCAAGCAATTCTGAGCCATTGAACAGTCTTCATGCTCCCTTATGACGAAAACATGATAGAAATATGCGGTGGCTCCTTTTCGATTGAAATGGTTGAAATTTCAAGAACAAACCACATTTCTGAAATTCTCATGCAAACCTGAGCTAGAGAGGAAGTTTCCATGCAATTCTGAGCCATTGAACAGTCTTGATTCTCACTTTTGACGTAAAACTGGCCTGAAAAACATGGTGGCTCTTTTCGATGGAAATGGATAAATTTTCAAGAACTAACCAGATTTATGGAATCATCATGGAAACCTGAGCTAGAGAGGAAGTTTCCTTGCAATTCTGAGCCATTGAACAGTCTCCATTCTCCCTATTGACCGAAACACAATGTGCCTCCATTTTGATGGAAATGGATGAATTTTCAAGAACTAACCACATTTCTGGAATCCTCATCTATAACTGAGCTAGAGAGGATGTATCCATGCAATTCTCATCCATTGAACAGTCTTCATTCTCCCTTATGACGAAAACATTCTAGAAAAATGTGATGGCTCTTTTCGATTGAAATGGTTGAATTTTCAAAAACTAACCATATTTCTGGAATCATCATGCAAACCTGAGCTGAGAGGAAGTTTCCATGCAATTTTGAGTTATTGAACAGTATTCAATCCCCTATTGATCGAAACAGGCCAGAAACACACGGTGCCTCTGTTTTGATGGAAATAGAAGAATTTTCGAGAACTAACCACATTTCAGGAATCCACATGCAAACCTAAGCTAGAGAGGAAGTTTCTAAGCAAGTCTGAGCCATTGAACAATCTTCAACCTCCCTTATGACAAAGACAAGGTAGAAATACGCAGTGGCATTTTTTTCGATTGAAATGGTTGAATTTTCATGAACTAACCACATTTCGGAAATCCCCATGCAACCCTGAGCTAGAGAGAAAGTTTCCATGCAATTCTGAGCCATTGAATAGTCTCCAATCTCACTTTTGACGCAAAACAGGCCAGAAATACGCGGTTGATCTTTTCGATGGAAATGGATGAATTTTCAAGAACTAACCACATTTTTTGAATCATCATGGAAACCAGAGCCAGAGAGGAAGTTTCCATGCAATTCTGAGCCATTGAACAGTCTTCATTCTCCCTACTGACCGAAACACACGGTGCCTCCATTTTGATGGAAATGGATGAATTTTCAAGAACTAACCACATTTCTGGAATCCTCATCCAAAACTGAGCTAGAGAGGATGTTTCCAAGCAATTCTCAACCATTGAACAGTCTTCATTCTCCCTTTTGACCGAAACAGGCCAGAAACACACCGTGACTCCTTTTTATGGAAATGAATGAATTTTCAAAAACTAACCACATTTCTGGAATCATCATGCAAACCTGAGCTATAGAGGAAGTTTCCATGCAATTCTGAGCCATCGAACAGTCTTCATTCTCACTTTTGACGCAAAACAGGGCTGAAATACATGGTGGCTCTTTTCGATGGAAATGGATGAATTTTAAAGAACTGACCACATTTCTAGAATCATGCAAACCAGAGCTAGAGAGGATGTTTCCATGCAATTTTGAGCCATTGAACAGTGTTCATTCCCCCTATTGATCGAAACAGGCTAGAAACACATGGTGCCTCCGTTTTGATGGAAATAGACGAATTTTCAAGAACTAACCACATTTCTGGAATCCTCATCCAAAACTAAGCTAGAGAGGATGTTTCCATGTAGTTCTCATCCTTTGAACATTCTTCATTCTCCCTTTTGACCGAAACAGGCCAGAAACACACTGTGGCTCTTTTTTGATGGAAATGGATGAATTTTTAGGAACTAACCACATTTCTGGAATCCTCATCCATAATTGAGCCAGAGAGGATGTTTCCATGCAATTCTCATCCATTGAACAATCTTCATTCTCCCTTTTGACTAAAACAGCTCAGAAACACACGGTGGCTCCTTTTTTATGGAAATTGATTAATTTTCAAGAGCTAACCACATTTCTGAAATCCTCATGCAAACCTGAGCTAGAGAGGAAGTTTCCATGCAATTCTGAGCCATTGAACATTCTTCATTCTCCCTATTGACCGAAACTATTTAACATTCTTCATTCTCCCCATTGACCGAAACACACGGTGCCTTCGTTTTGATGGAAATGGACGAATTTTCAAGAACTAACCACATTTATGGAATCATCATGGAAACCTGAGCTAGAGAGGAAATTTCCATGCAATTCTGAGCCATTGAACAGTCTCCACTCTCCCTATTGACCGAAACACATTGTGCCTCCATTTTGATGGAAATGGACGAATTTTCAAGAACTAACCACATTTCTGGATTCCTTACGACGATTCATGCAATTTTCAAGAGGATGTATCCATGCAATTCTCATCCATTGAACAGTCTTCATTCTCCCTTATGACGAAAACAGTCTAGAAAAACGCGGTGGCTCTTTTCGATGGAAATCGATGAACTTTCAAAAACTAACCACATTTTTGGAATCATCATGCAAACTTGAGCTAGAGAGGAAGTTTCCATGCAATTCTGAGTCATTGAACATTTTTCATTCCCCTTATTGATCGAAACAGGCCAGAAACACACGGTGCCTCTGTTTTGATGGAAATGAAAGAATTTTTGGGAACTAACTACATTTCAGGAATCCTCATGCAAACCTGAGCTAGAGAGGAAGTTTCTAAGCAAGTCTGAGCCATTGAACAGTCTTCATCCTCCCTTATGACAAAAACAGGCTAGAAATACGCGGTGGCATTTTTTCGATTGAAATGGTTGAATTTTCAAGAATTTAACCATGTTTCGGAAATCCCCATGCAAACCTGAGCTAGAGAGAACGTTGCGATGCAATTCTGAGCCATTGAATAGTCTTCTTTCTCACTTTTAACGCAAAACAAGCCAGAAATACGAGGTGGCTCTTTTCAATGGAAATGGATGAATTTTGAAGAACTAACCACATTTCTGGAATCATCATACAAACGTGAGCTGGAGAGGAAGTTTTCATGCAATTATGAGCCATTGAACAGTCTGCAATCTCCCTGTTGACTGAAACACACAGTGGCTCACTTTTGAAGGAAATGGATGAATTTTCAAGAACTAACCACATTTCTGGAATCCACATCCATAACTGAGCTAGAGAGGATGTTTCCATGCAATTCTCATCCATTGAACAGTCTTCATTCTCCCTTTTGACCAAAACAATCCAGAAACACACGGTGGCTCCTTTTTATGGAAATTGATTAATTTTTAAGAGCTAACCACATTTCTGAAATCCTCATGCAAACCTAAGCTAGAGAGGAAGTTTCCATGGAATTCTGAGCAATTGAACATTCTTCATTCTCCCTATTGACCGGAACACACGGTGTCTCCGTTTTGATGGAAATGGATGAATTTTCAAGAACTAACCACATTTCTGTAATCATCATCCAAAACTGAGCTAGAGAGGATGTTTCCATGCAGTTCTCATCCATTGAACAATCTTCATTCTCCCTTTAGATTGAAACAGGCCAGAAACACACGGTGGCTCCTTTTTGTTGGAAATGGATGAATTTTCAAGAACTAACCACATTTCTGAAATCCTCATGGAAACCTGAGCTAGAGAGGATGTTACAAAGCAATTCTGAGCCATTGAATAGTCTTCATTCTCCCTTTTGACGAAAACAGTCTAGAAATACGTGGTTGCTCATTTATGATGGAAATGGTTGAAATTTAAAGAACTAACCACATTTCTGAAATCCTAATGCAATCCTGAGCTAGAGAGGAAATTTCCATACAATTCTCACTTTTGACGCAAAACAAGCCAGAAATACAAGGTGGCTCTTTTCAATGGAAATGGATGAATTTTCAAGAACTAAACACATTTCTGGAATCATCATGTAAACCTGAGATAGAGAGGAAGTTTCCATGCAATTTTGAGCCATTGAACAGTGTTCATTCCCCCTATTGATCAAAACAGGCCAGAAACACACGGTGCCACCGTTTTGATGGAAATGGACGAATTTTCAAGAACTAACCACATTTCTGGAATCCTCATCCAAAACTGAGGTAGAGAGGATGTTTCCATTAGGTTCTCATCCATTGAACAGTCTTTATTCTCCCTTTTGACTGAAACAGGCTGAAAACACACGGTGGCTCCCATTTGAAGGAAATGGATCAATTTTCAAGAACTAACCACATTTCTGAAATCCTCATGCAAACCTGAGCTATAGAGGAATTTTCCAAGCAATTCTAAGCCATTGAACAGTCTTCATTCGCCCTTATGACCGAAACAGGCCAGAAAAACAAACGGTGGCTCCTTTTTTATGGAAATGGATGAAATTTCAAGAACTAACCACAATCTGGAATCATCATGCAAACCTAAGTTAGAGAGGATGTTTCCATGCAATTATGAGCCATTGAACATTCTTCATTCCCCCTATTGATCGAAACAGGCAAGAAACACAAGGTGCCTTCATTTTGATGGAAATGGATGAATTTTCAAGAACTAACCATATTTATAGAATCCTCATCAAAAACTGACCTAGAGAGGATGTTTCCATGCAGTTCTCATCCATTGAAAAGTCTTCATTCTCCCTTTTGTCCGAAACAGGCAAGAAACAGACTGTGGCTCTTTTTTGATTGAAATGGATGAATTTTACCATATTTCTAGAATCCTCATCCATAACTGAGCTAGAGAGGATGTTTCCATGCAATTCTCATCCATTGAACAGTCTTCATTCTCCCTTTTGACCAAAACAATCCAGAAACACACGGTGGCTCGTTTTTTATGGAAATGGATTAATTTTCAAGAACTAACCACATTTCTGAAATCCTCATTCAAACCTGAGCTAGAGAGGATGTTTGAAAGCAATTATGAGCTATTGAACAGTCTTCATTCTCCCTTATGACTAAAACAGTCTAGAATTGAACGAAACAGGCCAGAAACACACGGTGGCTCCTTTTTTATGGAAATTGATGAATTTTCAAGAACTAACAACATTTCTGGAATCATCATGCAAACCTGAGCTAGAGAGGAAATTTCCATGCAATTCTGAGCCATTGAACATTCTTCATTCTCCCTCTTGACTGAAACGCACGGTGCCTCCATTTTTATGGAAATTGACGAATTTTCAAGAACTAATCACATTTCTGGAATGCTCATCCAAAACTGAGCTAGAGAGGATGTTTCCATGCAATTCTCATCAATTGAACAGTCGTCATTCTCCCTTTTAACCGAAACAGGCCAAAAACGCACGGTGGCTCCTTTTTTATGGAAATGGATGAATTTTCAAGAAGTAACCACATTTCTGGACTCATCATGCAAACCTGAGCTAGAGAGGAAGTTTCCATGCAATTCTGAGCCATTTAAAAGTCTCCATTCCCCCTATTGATCGAAACAGGCCAGAAACACAAAGTGCCTCCGTTTTGATGGAAATGGATGATTTTTCAAGAACTAACCACATTTTTGGAATCCTCATCCTAAACTAAGCTAGAGAGGATGTTTCCATGCAATTCTCATCCATTGAACAGTCTCCATTCTCCCTTTTGACCGAAACAGGCCAAAAACACACGGTGGCTCTCTTTTGAAGGAAATGGATGAATTTTCAAGAGCTAACCACATTTATAAAATCCTCATGCAAACCAGAGCTATAGAGGAAGTTTCCAAGCAATTCTGAGCCATTGAACAGTCTTCATTTGCCCTTATGACCGAAACAGGCCTGGAAATGGATGAAATTTCAAGAACTAACCACATTTCTGGAATCATCATGCAAACCTGAGTTAGAGAAGAAGTTTCCATGCAATTCTGAGCCATTGAATAGTCTGCATTCCCCCTATTGATCGAAATAGGCCAGAAACACACGGTGCCTTCATTTTGATGAAAATGGACGAATTTTTAAGAACTAACCACATTTCTGGAATCCTCATCAAAAACTGACCTAGAGAGGATGTTTCCATGTTGTTCTCATCCATTAAAAAGTCTTCATTCTCCCTTTTATCCGAAACAGGCCTGAAACACACTGTGGCTCTTTTTTGATGGAAATGGATCATTTTTCAAGAACTAACCAAATTTCTGGAATCCCCATCCATAACTGAGCTAGAGAGGATGTTTCCATGCAATTCTCATCTATTGAAGAGTCTTCATTCTCCTTTTAGACCAAAACAATCCAGAAACACATGGTGGCTCCTTTTTTATGGAAATGGATTAATTTTCAAGAACTAACCACATTTATGAAATCCTCATTCAAACCTAGCTAGAGAGGATGTTTCAAAGCAATTCTGAACCATTAAACAATCTTCATTCTCCCGTTTGATGAAAACAGTCTAGAAATACGCGGTGGCTCTTTTCATTTGAAATGGATGAATTTTCAAGAATTAACCACATTTCTGGAATCATCATGCAAACCTGAGCTAGAGAGGAAGTTTCGATGCAATTCTGAGTCATTGAACAGTCTTCATTCTCCCTGTTGATCGAAACACACGGTGCCTCCATTTTGATGGAAATGGACGAATTTTCAAGAACTAAACACATTTATGGAATCCTCATCAAAAACTGACTAAAGAGGATGTTTCCATTCAATTCTCATCAATTGAACAGTCTTCATTCTCCCTTATGATGAAAACAGTCGAGAAATACGCGGTGGCTCTTTTCTTTTGAAATGGATGAATTTTCAAGAACTAACCACATTTATGGAATCATCATGCAAACCTGAGCTAGAGAGGAAGTTTGGATGCAATTCTGACTCATTGAACAGTCTTCATTCTCCCTGTTGACCGAAACACACGGTGCCTCCATTTTGCTGGAAATGGACGAATTTCCAAGAACTAATCATATTTCTGGAATGCTCATCCAAAATTGAGCTAGGGAGGATGTTTCCATGCAATTCTCATTAATTGAACAGTCTTCATTCTCCCTTTGACTGAAACAGGCCAGAAACACACGGTGGCTCCTTTTTTATGGAAATGGATGAATTTTCAAGAAGTAACCACATTTCTGGAATCATCATGCAAACCTGAGCTAGAGAGGAAGTTTCCATGCAATTCTGAGCCATTGAAAAGTCTCCATTCCCCCTATTGATCGAAACAGGCCAGAAATACAAAGTGCCTCCGTTTTGATGGAAATGGACGAATTTTCAAGAACTCACCAACATTTATGGAATCCTCATTCAAAACTGAGCTAGAGAGGATGTTTCCATTCAATTCTCTTCAATTGAATAGTCTTCATTCTACCTTATGACCAAAACAGTCGAGAAATACGCGGTGGCTCTTTTCTTTTGAAATGGATGAATTTTCAAGAACTAACCACATTTCTGGAATCATCATGCAAACCTGAGCTAGAGAGGAAGTTTGGATGCAATTCTAACTCATTAAACAGTCTTCATTCTCCCTGTTGACCGAAACACACGGTGCCTCCATTTTGCTGGAAATTGACGAATTTTCAAGAACTAATCACATTTTTGGTATGCTCATCTAAGACTGAGCTAGGGAGGATGTTTCCATGCAATTCTCATCAATTGAACAGTCTTCACTCTTCCTTTTGACCGAAACAGACGAGAAACACACGGTGGCTCCTTTTTTATTGAAATGGATAAATATTTAAGAACTAACCACATTTTTGAAATCCTAATGCAAACCTGAGCTAGAGAGGAAGTTTCCAAGCAATTTTGAGCCATTGAACAGTCTTCAATCTCCCTTATGATGAAAATAGTCTTGAAATATGTGGTGGCTCCTTTTCGATGGAAATGGTTGAATTTTCAAGAACTAAGCACATTTTTGAAAACCTCATGCAAACCTAAGCTGGAGAGGAAGTTTCCATGCAATACTGAGCCATTGAATAATCTTCATTCTCCCTTTTGAACAGGCTAGAAATACGCGGTGGCTCCTTTTCGATGGAAATGGTTGAATTTCCAAGAATTAATGCGGATCAGCAAGCTGACTCTTTGAATTCAAGTGATCCATTGCAAATTCTGTAACACTCCTTAACCTTGGCTTTAGCTTCATTTTATATCCATTTGGAAGCTCCTTTAGGCCTTTTGTGACTTAGAGTAACAAAAGAGTGAAAAATTAGATTTTCAAGTTTTAGGGTTACTATTCATGTCACTATTCACATCTTTTTGGGCCAACTTTCAAAATTCATAACTAATTCTAGAAAAATCGAAATTGAGTGCTTCCAATTTCTATTTGAAGCTTATAAGTTCCTCTATAAGGGAAAAATACTCATTGAGTCATTAACTTGCCCAATTGAAACAGTTTATTGCGCAAATATGTACTGTTCATTTGGCAATTTTTCATTTCCCCCAGGTTTTTATTGATTTTCTTCAAACTTTGGAACATCGTAACTTTCTGTACAAAAATCCAAATCCAGTGTTCTTTGGCTTGTTTTAAAGCTTGCAATGTGAACTATGTTTCAGGAAAATTTCAACTCATTTGGAGTTTATTTGCTCCATTTCCTGATAGGTTAAAATTTAGGGGTTTGACCAACTTCACTTTGACTATTAGTCAAACTTACCATTTTCAAACTTCATAATTTGAAACCCTAAATTCTAAACCTCTTTTAATCATGTTTGATCATGCAATTGGGGGTCCTTTAAGCATACATTATCCACTACATAACAACCAAACACTCATGAGTTTAACTACATATTACATCATATGTTTAAGTCCCAAAATAACAAACTTTATAATACAAATTCATATGCATAACATGTGAATTCCTTGCTTCAAGTATCACACATTTTCTCCTTACCCTTTGAAGAGCTTGTACCTAAAATGGTTAGGGGGGGAGAGTGAGATTTTTGGAAATCCCAATAGCAAAACCATCTAACATACATTATATAATGCATGACAAACTTTCATGTAAATGTGGAATAATAAAAGTGCAACATGAAACACATAAATGCATATGGGTATAGCATGAACATGCACACATCCACACCTTCATCATCATAAGTTCAAATCAAGTCATGCATTATTCAAAATAATTTTCATAACCATTTAGAGTTAGATGGTCTTGCTACCTTATGTCTTTACTTTCCCCTTGGTTGAAAGCTCTCTTGCTCTCTTGGAAACTTACTTTCTTTCACCAATTCTTTACCTACACAATGGATAACATAATGACCATCAAACACAAGCCATTTCCAAGGCAAAAAGTAACGTAAAACTCCTTTAACCATTCCCTTGAATTTCATAAACCCTAGAACACCAAACTTGTCTCTATGATTTTCTAATGCTTCCATAAACTTGGGGTCACTTATACCCTACATAAAAACTCATTTTGAATCCATTGGAAGCATCAAAATCATCAAAACAACACTCATTCCCCATGAATCAGGTCTGGCCGAGACAAATTCACAAAACAACACATGAATTTTTCAACTTTCAACACTTATACCATCTTATTCTTCATTCCAAACTCATATTCATGGATGGTATAGCTTGATTTTAACTCTTCCATATCACATAAAAATTTGGGCAGCACCTCCCCTAAAAGTTCATGAATCCCAAATTTTACAAAACTCAAAAACAATCTCAAACAATCACAATATATATACCAAAACACTCCTTACAACACAAGGAGGCTTTTACCACCAATCAATGGTTCTACATCCCTCTCTTTCTCACTTTGCTCTCAAGAACCCTAGGTATCCAAACTTGAGAAAGAGAGCCCAAATCAAAATTTCAATCCATGGAAGTTGTAGAGGAAGTTACAAGGAAGAATTTCATGTATAGCATAAGGTAGTAACTCCTCTTACCTTGAACTTTCTCTAAGTTCTTCTCTTCTTCTCCACCCTAAAAATGGCGTCTTCTCTTCTCAAGTTTCATCCCATGCAAGTCGGTTTTGAGAGGTGGAAGAGGAGGGAAAATTGTATTTATAAAATGTTTCAAAAAGAATGGAAGGTTGGGATTTGATCTTGAAAATTAAGGGCTTGGATTTTTGCCACACACATGACAATTTCTTGCTCCTCATTGGCTACTTAAAAGGTGTCATGATTACTTGTAATTAAGGGGGTTAAAATCTGGTTTGAGTAACTAAACTGGATCCCCTTCAGTTACTTTTACCGATTACACTTTTCACCGGTAAACATAACTTTTCTGAAGATATTTTCTTTCTCATTAAATTTTCACATTTTCATTTTGAATTTAACAAAATTGTTATCCCTAAAATACCCCTTACTTTCCCCAAATTTTACAGGATTATTTTATCCTGTCTAAAATCCCTGAAAACGATCATCGGAGAGTAAAATTCTTTTAGGGCCTTGAAAAATACTAGATTTTTCACTGATTCTCTAGCTCTTTTCCTTTTTCCAAAATGCCCTCTAGATTGTCCAAAATTAATTTTTGAAATAATTATATTTCGGGGATTTTTGAGTATTTTTCGGGTCTTTTTCCCAATTTTCTGGAAAATCGCCTTAATCGTACGCTTGATAATAATTTTATTAAATACTATAAAATTCACCGGATTTTTTCATATTTTTGTCTAAATTTTTGGAGGGCTCCTGATACCTTAAATAATTATTTTTCCCTTTTTCGCCTTTCAAAATTATATAAATAAAAATCTAGTTCGAATTCGGAAAATCCGTGTGTCGTGGTTGTGATCAGTGAGTCGGGCTCTGTCTATTGGGCATCTAAAAATTTTGGTCGACAGTTGACTTTTGACTTTGTCAAATGACCAAAATGCCCTTCCACTTTTCCAAAATTACCATTTTGCCCTTTCTTTTAAAACTGAAAGACCTTTATGCCCTTGGTCTTTTATTAAATGACATATGGGTCCCTTTCTATAAGTTACCCATCTCACATTACTCCAGGACAAACACACTTAAATTTGGAGTTCCTACGGAATTCCATTCATTAGGCCAGATCTAATTTTGCGACTTCTTGCCCATAACCTTCCTTTCTTTATGAACTGTCTATCTCTAGTCTCTAATTCATTTCTTAATTATCAGACTAGCATTTAATTCAGCTAGCAGAGAAATTATGGATATTACATTTCTACTCCACTTAAAATAAATTTCGTCCTCGAAATTTGTATACTTTGTACCACTACATTTAGGTATCTGGCTTTCGTGTTAACAGTCTCCATTTTCAAGAACTAGTAACACACTGTGCCTCTGTTTTGATGGAAATGGACTAATTTTCAAGAACTAACAACATTTCTGGAATCCTCATCCAAAACTGAGCTAGAGGGAAGTTTCCATGCAATTCTGAGCTATTGAACAGTCTTCATTGACCTTTTGACAAAAACAGGCAAGAAAAACACGGTGGCTCCTTTTCGATGGAAATGGATGAATTTTCAAGAACTAACCACATTTCTGGAATCATCATAAAAACCTGAACTAGAGAGGATGTTTTCATGCAATTCTGAGCCATTGAACAGTCTTCATTCTCCCTATTGACCGAAACAGCCCAGAAACACATGGTACCTCCGTTTTGATGGAAATGGACGAATTTTTAAGAACTAACCACATTTCTGGAATCCTCATCCAAAACTAAGGTAGAGAGGATGTTTCCATGCAATTCTCATGATGTGGATCAGTAAGCTGACTCTTTGAATTCAAGTGATCCATTGCAAATTCCAAGTGGTCCAATCACAAGATCAAGATCCAAAAAGATTAAAGAAGCATTAAATGGGCTAGTGCATGAGACATGGACAAAGCAAATGCATTTGGATCAGATCTTGATGGAAAAGCTAAAAACATCACTAAAGTTGATAAACAAGAGGCACCCTAGACCATACAAGCTGTATTGGTTGAATGAATGCGGGGAAATTAAAGTTGATAAACAAGTTCTTGTGTCTTTTGCAATTGGAAGTATAGTGATTAGATATTGT
>JANTPZ010137755.1:0-42699 GCA_025593235.1 Vachellia pachyceras
TTTTTTGTTGGCAAATGTATTAAGCAATTGAAATAATAACCAGGGTGGATAAATTAAAGAAGCAGAGAAACGGACCAACGGTATTGTACGTACGGGTGATGAGGATGGGTTTAAGCAATTGAAAGATGAACACCGCACCAAACGGAGTTAAGTGGCTTAACTGGATACAGACCTGTGGATCTAATACTGCTACTTTCAAAGGCGAATGGATCGAGAGAGATTCTCAAGATTTAATATGTTAAGTTATAACAACAGTAACCAACACATGCATGTATATATGCTGAATGAAGCTGATCTGGTGATCGATATGTATATATATTGGGAAGAACGAAGGGTATGACGTGTAGGTGGTTGGAAAAATGAGCCTTGTCATAATTCATAAGCCATTTGATTTGCAGTTAATTTAGTTGGAACATGCACATGCATAACTTTCCTAACAATTACGAGGAATCGTTGGTTTATAGTTGGGACATGAACATGTAAATATATCATCATAACGAACATTAAAGAAGGCCTGTTTATTAATGATGAGGAGCCTTAAATGGTGAAATTATATTTTGAAATGCAGGGTCCAATATGCACGTATACGGGACTTGGGATATGAATTTAATAATCAAGAGAGCAATGCATATTTATCTGGAATCAGACATATCCTAAGCAGAAGCCACGTTGCGAGCGAGGAGGGTGAGTGGAAGAGAGAAGTTTTAATTGTGTTTTCATTAAATTAGAGCAAGAATAATTTTGGTCAATACCTCTTTAGAGAGAGAAAAAAGAAGTAGCAAGGAAGAAGGGAAGGAGTTGAAATGAAATGAAAAGTGAGGAAAAGAAGGGAAAGGGTGATAATGAAAGGAAATGATGGTGCAACAGACATATTCAATGAAAGGTATTTAATTTCCTGATGACGACAAATAAAGATTTTTGTTAGAAACCAACGTTGGCGAGAGAGAGAGAGAGAGAGTTGCGATTCTTCAGGGAATAGGAACAAGAATTAAGGAAAGAAACGAGGACTTTAATTCAATTACTGCTCTGCACTAAGTAAACATATGTTACTTTATTTATACGATGAAATTTCACTGTGAATACCCTTCTTTTCATTTAGAGAGGGGTAAACACTGATAGTTTAAGGTAACAAGTGAAATTATTAAATCTACTTTTCTTCTAACATGATTCATAAGTCTAAATAATCATATGAGAAATGTTCTGTCTTAGATTACGTGAAGGCTGAGAAGAGAAGAGGAGAGTAGCAGTGGTGTGGGATGTGGGGGAGATAAGTGAGATCCAGATGTGATAGCGTGTGAGGCACGTCCCAATGAGGCCACCGCAGTTATCCAGAAGAGATGACACGTGGAACAGGGAATGCATGGGGATTGGTCCAGCTCATCATTACGCAACCTTTGGGGGCCACGTGAGGCCACGTGCCCCTTTTGCTTGTTCCCACCCGCGTTGTCCTGTGCATATTGGATCTGGTGGGTTCTCCTCATCTCTTCCCGTATCCCCACGATTTCATTATTCTCTCGCGTCCTTCTTTTTAAAAGTGAAGAAAGATTTTACTGCATGAAATATTAACAAGGATCACGGTCCGTCCCGAAACAAGTAACAACGAGCTCATTTGGGACACGGTAGATAAGTATGTTTACGTAAATTAAGGTAAATTTGTGGTCTAAGGTTATCTCGTTTTCCAAAAAATACTTTTAACGTGCGTTTGGTTTTTGAAAATGTCGTTCTAGACAGACCCATTACAAAAGCAGAAAGAGCATGGCAAAATCAAGCCAATCTTACACTCTCGTACACTTCATATACACTTTCATCGTATACTCACACAGAGACAGGATTTGATTAATGAGGCGACGGGGCTGGATGGTTTCATTGCAGAACAATCTCCTATTTCTTGCTTTTTCTCTCACATCCTTTTATATTTCGCAAATTAACTTCCTGCTTTCTTGTCTATTCCATTAGCTTAGCCATTGCTAATGTAAGCATACACTTTTGCCTTTCTCCATTGTAAATATCACAAACTTCAGGTGATCTAGGTTTTGATGACTCTTTGTCCAAAAAAAAAAAAAGTTTGACGACTCACTACAGTTAATACACACTTTCATGCTTACAAACTATTTGTAAATCGTTAATCAACAAATTTTTTTATTTACCTTTGGCCATTTGATATCTGTGTTGGTGCTTTTTTTTTAACTCTGTTATCAGGTGTTTGAACAATCGATTAATATAAATCGAGCACTTATAAGACTCTTCAGGTGGGCATACTTTCATAACAAGGTTTAACGCTGTTGTATTTATAACTTAAACCTGAATCATGTGTATAGGTTGAAGGCCCTTACCAATCCAATCAAGCACTTGTTGGTTCATCAACAGAATTTTTTCACATTGCCAAAGAGTTGGTTTCAATAATCAAACACTGGTTTATTGGAAGGGAGATCCGTTAACCTATAAACACGTAAGACTCTCAGTCAAGACTCATTCAGAGCTCCATTATATTTCAGATCCAGCCTAGCTAACCTCTAGCCCAATATAGATAATGTTTGTAATATTCTAAAATATCTTTTGTGTAAATTGCACGTGTATAGATCTTGTACAATGTAGGGTTTCTACCCTCTCTATGAATTCAATAGTAAATGTCAGAGGCAATTACGCCCATTTTACAGAGAACATTTCCTGTCTAAATTTTATCTCTTTCCCAAAAAATCCCTTGGCGGCAAGTGGAATGGACAAACCATAGGGATTGGACTAAACTAAGAAGCGTTTAGGAGGAAGTGGAAGGTGGCCAAAATTTAAGACGTGTCTATTGAGAAAAGCCCAACTTCCAATATTTTTTAGTTGAAGTAAAAACAAAGAAGCTCTAACTCCAAGGATGAATGTTTTGAGCCCAGAAATGCATGAGGGGGAACAAGTCCAAATGGGATGCCTGAGAGTACTGTGTCCTCTCCTCTGTCTCAGCAGTGAGCAGCAGCACCATCACAGGTACAACTCTGACCCTTCTTTTTCCTCACGGAAGAGGGCAACGTATGGATTATTGCGCTTTTTGAATTAGCAATGGAAACTACTTTTTCAACATCATTTACAGTCTACGAAATAAATATGTAAGAGAATTTTTATCTTAGTTTACATGAACGTACTTTTCTAACGTTATTAATTACAAACAAACCTACCCTCAATACTCTTCAAATTCAATGTTTTCTTAGGTTTCACCAACACACTCTGATTACAGTGATAAGCGAATTCATCTCATAGGAGAATACAAGTTTAAATCTTGAAAAGTACATTTATTAAGAAAGAAGAAAACATTTACTCTTTAAACCAGATTGTGACATGATGAGCCTTGCAATTAAATGAGAGGAGAGAAACTAATAGCATAATAGCCTGGTAGTTTGTAAGCCTTCATCATTTATAAGTGAGAGGTCACATCCTCTCGATTTTACTTATAATAAGGGCTTGGCTTGTTAATGCATGCTCATCTGTTTAAACCTTCATAATTAATGAATGAATAGGTGATGAATGGGTTTGTGATCAAAATCCAGAAAATAGCAAGAACGGTTAATGATTTGAAAGAGGAGGGGGAGGTGAGAACGAGGAGGAGACATGTGATGTCAAATGAATTGATCTGTCCTCCACTTGTCTTGCACATCGCGCGCACCTAAATTATCTCCACATGATTCCTCTCCTTTTCAAAGCCATGATAGATAGATAGATAGATAGATCTATATGCAACAAATTAAATGAAATACTCGAATACTATTAAGCCGAAAAGGATGTCATTAGCTCGCAGGACCACACATTAATGGAATCTCAGAAATTGAAATGCACAGATGTGTGTGTGAGTGTGTGTGGAAATTCAAATTAAAAAAGAAAAGGAGAGAGGTGTGGTTGCAAATCCAAAATTGTGGGTTGGCTTGCACAGTATGGTTTGGCAGATAGAGTACGACGTGGGGGCGAGAGGGAACACTCATGTTTCATTCTTTGAATTTGCTTACCATGAAGTGCGCCTGTAAATGCTAGTATTCATATATTCATAGGTCCCTACCCTTCTACTCCATTCCATCAACCCTATTTAATTTGGCTATATGCTCCACACCACACATATATGCATAGTGGGTTTGTTTGGGAATGTGGTACAAAAATACTTTTACACAAGTTGAGATAAATATGTGGAGGAGATTATCTTATTTTACGGAAAAACGCTGTTGAACATATTTTTGGGGAGTATATAAACTTTACCAAATAAGCACAATATTTGGCCAAAAAAAACATATATATGTAGGCATAGTCATTCACGACAGAGACACCTGTTCACCTGCATAATAATATAATGATAATGCTCACATATTACAGTCGCATAGAATGTTTCGATTATCCTATAATAACACATTTGTTTGTTCATATAGCGTATTTTATGGTTACCATTCCAAATCAAGTCCTTGGAAAGTTTCTGTGGTTAGCTAGTTCAATATTTTTTTTATAGATAGAAAATAATGCTGTACAGTTGGCTTGTATTCTCATACAGTAACATCAAGAGGTGAGAGCTTGATTTTACTTCACCCATTTCCATATCTCCGATCTGTCACAAAACATAAGACTGCCGTATCAGCATTCGAATAAGTTTTCTTCTCGACTTTTTTACGTTAATAAATTATTAACTTGCGTTCCTAATCATTTTCTTCATCATCAATTCAGTTCTTTACTAACTTTTCTATCATGCAAAGTTCCAATCACTGTACATTGTAATCTGGAGCAGCACACGTGATCACACACAGGCATTAGGGTTTAAACTTGCCTAGCTGTAGTCGTTTTCCTCTTATATGTAAAAATCATCATCTGCGATTAACATCTAAACATATTTTGAGTAGAGAAAATTCTTAAGAGATCAGACTAATCAAAAGAAGGGGAAAAACTAAGAACAAGGTGATGAATGGAGCTTGATAAAGGCGAGTAATTGGGCATTGAGAAGTAAAAAGAATGGGAAGGCGGGTGGATGATTGTCTTATGGGGAAGCGCGTTGGTTGAATAAAGAAGGAGAATCTGGGAAACAAGGCACAAGGAAGACATTAGATCCTAAATTGAGGAACCATAAGAAGATGCAACCAACTTAGCATGAACAATAAAATAATACAAGAACTGGCTAGCTAGGTGGCAATGAATTAATTAAGGATCATAGCTTGCAAGATTTGATTTAATATTATGAAGATGAATCAAGAGATCAGTTTGTGCTTAAAATAAGTTTAAATGAGAGAAAGAGAAAAGGAATAGCAGAAGGGAAGGCAAAGGCACATGGGGAAGATATATATAGGGGAAGAGAGAGCAGGGCACTTTGATGAAGCTGAATAGATCACCCCCTAGCTATTTTCCAACAAAAAAACCACTAATATAATATTTCTTAATAATATAATACAGTGCAATACATTATATAAGATGACTACCAGTTGTTAATATACGTGTATAATGGCTTATTAGTTCACTTTAATGATTACGAGCTTGTTCGAAATTATTTCATGTTTGGAAAAGTAACTTTTTTTTCAACTCACTTCTGCAAATTTGAAGTTGAGATACAATCACTGCAATGTAATTTATGTTTATATATACTTTCGTAAAAATTTAATTTAACAAAAATTGCTTAGATATTATATTTACTAAAAATCAGTGTTAGCATGACAAACAAGGTAGCAAGGACACTCACCAGTCACCACATCCACTTTCGTTAAGAGAGAGTGGTTATATTTAATGATTTATATATATATATGTCTGTGTGTGTGTACACATATGATGATTAAAAATATGGGAGGGGGTTTGAATATAAATAGGGATGTGGAGCCGTGTAGGGTAAATAAGTAAGCAAAGTGGGGTACGAGTCCCCATAGATACGGTGAGCATCGGAAAAGGGAAGGTGGCCAATGATATGTCCCAGCTTGGATAAAAGACATCCCTATCCCATACATTTCACCTCCCTCTCTTCCCATCTTTTACTATGTTTTGATAATTATCTTATGTTATCCCCTCCACATGTTCTCTCATCAATTCAACTCTAAGCAACCCCTTCAAAAAATATACATGCCTCTCTCTCTCTCTCTCTCACACACACACACACACACACAATTATGTCTTGTATATATAACCATATTATTTCTAACGTATACCTGTTTGTTGTTTCACTTGCCATTTTTTCTCTCTAGCTATAACTTTGCATTCCTTTGTATACATGTGTGCATGCCATCTCAATTTATTAATGTCAATGCACATGGAACTGTAGTCTGGTACCTGTCTATATCAGTGGCGAAGCCAAAACTTGAGAGCAGTGAGGGCAATTTTTTATTTTTAAACAGATAACAACAAGCTTACTAGTGTAGATAATTTTAGTGTGTTCAAATCTTTAAAATCAGTGGGCGCATGATAAAAGTCTAATAATAATATACATATAGAGTAAAAAATTCAGTGGGGGCATTTGCCCGATCCTCCACTTATCTATATCCTCTATTCATCACTCTATATAAGTTTATTTTTTTTTGTACAAAAAGGTTTAGGTGGGTTCAGCATCGATCCCCCACCAAGGCCAAGGCCTGACCCTAAGGCTCTTTGAACACTTACAAAGGACTTATGAGATCGCCTACCAATGGAGTCCTCATGACAGCAGAGGGAATCGAACCCACCTCCTTGTGGGAGTTGGGTCCGTTCTTTACCATACGTGCCAAGCTCCTTTGGCACTCTATATAAGTTTATACGATGCTTACAATATCGCCAGTTTTTCGTATCATATTATTTTACAAAGGTCAGTTTATTTTGTAGAACACCTGAACCAAAGCTACACTTTAACAAGCACGGAATACAATAGTAATGTCACATTTAATTAAAAGGGTTTGTTGTACTTAAATCAGAGACTAATAAGAGTATTGAATAAGGTTAATAATAGCAAAAATTAACCCGGGGGGGGGGAAGCTGGGGGTGTCTTTAATTAATTCAGCAGGCTTTTGGTTCCAGGATGGGGGTGGCTTATGCATCTTTATCAACTCTTTTCATATATGAGCCACTAATAATAGCAATGAAGCAAACATAATAGAATATTATTTGAATATCCCGATGAGAGTATCTGTAATACAAAATGACGAAATATATATACATTTGGAGGCGACGCCAGAGATCTCAGGAAGCAAATTAATAAATAAGATTGGCAAGTGCAAGTGTCAATCACTGATGAAATATATATAATATAATATGTATTTACTTCTCCTTGGATTCTGGATTTTCATGTTCGGAATGGCAGTGTTTCCTCGTCACACATGACCTAACAACTTACCTCTCTGAGCACATAAAAATCAAGTGCCTATTGTTTGGCCTATGCAACAGATGCAAGATTACAACAACAGTTGTCAATGTTGGCATCTTGTGTCCTTCGTCTCTACCTCTTAATCCCACTTCTCTTCATTATATACTCATATAAATCCTTTAACTTGTTAATTACCTCTCAAGGATTATGGACACATATATACCCGACTGACTAATTTCTAGATTTCTTCCACCGAAAACGAATGAAGCTAGATCTTGGTTTTCCCCCATTCTTTTGTTTGATTTTTTTTTCGGGGTCAGGGATCAACCAGAGCAGATTGGTGGATCCGACCTATGTTGCATGAGCAAAATAAGGCCACAAAAAGTGCATAAAGAAGAATTAATTTTGTTCGGCACAGAAGTTAATTCTGGAATCATTGATTTATTGCGAGCGAGGTCGATTTGTTACGACACACTTACTGAATAGACTATAGTAGAACAAAGAGAGAGAGAGAAGATCCATTTATATCATCAGAGGGTGGAGGGTCCAGGAAAGCTCCAAACTTTGATTATACTTTCACACAGTCTGTCTGAGTCTGTGTGCATCCATTAGTATTATCCTCCCTTTCTCTGAATCTGGAAACTCTGCCACCATGAGAGTGAGAGCCAAACCCTGTGATGATCAGCACCCTCTTAAATTGTTGTAGACAAAAGCCTCACCATAAACGATCCCCACTTCTGCTCCGTTTCACTTCATCTGAATTCTTCCCAGTTCTTTAGCTATGGCTTTCCCTCCTCACACTTTCATGTTTCACACCAATCACTCCCATGAAGATCATCATCACCTTCACGACCCCCACCTCTCCTCATCACCATCTTTCAAGTCCTTCCCTCCATTACCACCCTTTCAAACCCGTACGCCCTCCTCCTCCTCCCTCCCTCTCTTTCTCTCTGTGTCTCTTGAAGGATTCATTTAATTTAATATATAAACCCACTTTTTTGAGGAAAAATGTAATTTTTTTTGTTGGTGAAAACGCAGGGAGTGCACCGTTCATGGTGAAGAGATCGATGTCGTTTTCAGGAATAGAGAGCAAGTGCGATATTGAGATGAACGGAGGTGATGATGATTTGTCGGATGATGGGTCGGTGCAGATAGGGGAGAAGAAGAAGAGGCTGAACATGGAGCAGGTTAAGGCACTTGAGAAGAGCTTTGAGGTTGGAAACAAACTTGAGCCAGAGAGGAAACTGGAGCTGGCTAAGGCCTTGGGTCTGCAGCCACGTCAGATCGCCATTTGGTTTCAGAACAGGAGAGCCCGGTGGAAGACCAAGAACCTCGAGAAAGAATATGAATCCCTCAAGAAACAGTTTGAAGCTCTCAAGGCCGACAACGATGCTCTTAACCTTCAGAACCAGAAACTTCATGCAGAGGTATCGCTTTATTCGATTTCCTCTCAATTCTAGTGCCTTGATCATTTTTTTCGTGATACTGATGATAATTCTTTTGGTTAAGTGAGAACTTGGGATCTCTTACCCGTGATTTACTCACCAGATAACTAGCTACATGTTCTTCATCACTCTTTCGATCGATACTCGGATTCTGAGTTCTTAATCCTTGCTCTTCTTCTTCTTCTTCCTCCTAACTTGCTGGACTCAGTTTGTTCAGTTTCCATAGGGGTGTGTGTGTGTGTCAATGTAGATAAAGCTTTAATTTTTTCCCAAAAAAATGGATGTTGAATTGTTGATTTATATCTTCTTGTTTGGAAGTGGAGGACCGAACAGTATCATTGAACGTTTTATTGCTTATTGTAAAAAGGAAGTTCTTTTTCATGTTTGAACTTTGGTGCTTCACATTTACTGCGAAACCTCCATTATCTTTGGCTTATTAGTTATTGATCCCACATGTATTAGTGACTTCTGAAGTCATTGATTCCCTCATTAACTATATTTTTTCTTGATTAACTAGCCTGATCATTATTCTTGTGGAGTGTCAGTATGACAGAACTAAAAAAATGTTAACTGCATCTTTCACATAATAATATATCGTTATTGTGCGGGCTTTTGGGTCTGTAACGGGTTTCTTAATTCTGTGATATCCACATAGAAGAAATAAACATGGTTACGTTGATGACTACCATGACTAGTCTTTGGATTTTTACTGTGGTTTTGTCAGTTACAAGCTCTGAAAGGAAGAGATCACTGTGAAGGCGGAACAGTAGTGAGCCTGGTGCAGAAAGAAGCTGAGGGTTCTTGGAGCAATAATGGAAGTGAAAACAGCTCAGAATTAAATTTGGACCTTTCAAGAACATCAATTAGAAAGAGTCCTGTTTGTTCTCAGAACGGTAAAAGCCAGCTCGTAGGCTCTTTTCTAAATAAGCCCACCAGTATAACACAACTCCTCCAGTTCCCCACAAGATCAGACCTCCAAGACGAAACCTTCTCCAACATGTTCAACACCACCACCAATAGCACCATCGATGATCAGCAGCGGAACTACTGGACCTGGCCTCACGAGCAGCACCACCATTTTCATTGAACCCTGAAATGATTCCGGTGATGAGATTGATTGGACAAAAAACGAAAGGAAGGCTTTTCTCAGTCTCGGTTTGAATTTACGTTTTCTCAAAGTAGGTAAAATATGGTGTATAAAATTTGAGCATATATCTGTTTATCATCATGTGATTGGTGGACTTTTGAGTGGTCAGTGCAACTTCTTTACCATACCATATGCAATTCAGCTGGAAATTTGCGACATATATATATACACTTACATGCATGTACTAGAAATAAAAAAAATGTTAAGTTCAAGTCAAGGCATTCACATGTGGCCCCTTAGTGAATTTCCAGCTCTGGCATCATGTATATATGGGGCATAATTATAAAATGGGATTCAGTGCTTGCAATGTTTGAGAGTATATAAACATATAAATAATAGTTTCATGTTGGTGCTTTCGAATCATGAGATGATATATGAGGGAGAGAAAAAAGAAAAAAAAAGGGGCTAAGGAGGAAGCATCATGTTATTGGATTAAGAGCCAAATGTGGCAGGGACTTTGTAAAGCAAAAAGAAACATGAGGTTAAAAAAGGAAGAGGGGGTGGTGGGGTTGGGATTGTGAAGTGTACAGTACAGGAAATTTCATTGATTCAGTAATAATAAAAGGTTTATAGAGTTAGCTAGGAAAGTGGGATGATGGCGCAGAGAGATGAAGGCGACGTTTGCCAATACAAGTCTGACAAGGGAAACTACTTAACTCTGAAAGCTCAAGAAGATGCCATGTGAGCCACTGCCAAAGCAAAACCTTTCTCACTCTCTCTCTCTGTGATGAGTTACTGGGTAAAGTTTGTTTGTAGGTATCTGCCAGAAAGTTGATCCAGGATACGGTTTGAATAGAGTTTGCTCTGGATACAATCAATTAACCATTACGCAGTTTGCACTTCATTACTTCATATATGTGTGTGTATGCGCGCGCGCGCTTCACCAACCTAGCCATACATAATATATATATATATATATATAGAGTAACCTTCTCAGTTCTGAACCTCATTTGGGGTGTTTGAGAAAACTTCTCAACACTCCAAAAGTATGTTCAACAGTATTTTTCCTGTAAAACGAGATAATTTCCTTCACATATTTACCTTGTAAATGATAAAAGTACTTCTCCACCGCTTTACCAAACGGACCCAATTAATTGATCCTGACCAAGCCACATCATTTTCATGGTTTTCGTCTCACACAAGACTTTTAGTAAGTTTTTCGGTTCCTTTAAGATTTAGTAATGATTATTGACAATAACATGCATGCAAGTGCCTAGTATGAGTCTGCCTGCTTAATAAATTTAAGGTTAAGTCTTTCTGGCTGGAGTGAAATCCATGGCTGATCATTATGGACGTTTTGCCGTTTTGGGTTGGCAAGTGCCTAGCGAGTCTGCCTGCTCAAGTGCTTATATCGTGGTGTATAACTAAAATAATTAGAATTGTTTATTTTAATAACTTGTAAAAATATATCGATAATAAAGGTAGGGCAGTTTATAATTTATAAGAGAATATTAATATCTGGAGGGCTTTCTATGTAAATTCAGTTCATTAATCATTTAAAAAAAATTAATTTTATAAAACATCTATATATGCTTATTAGTTCTTTAAAATGTTTTTACTTAATTAGATATCCGTAAGTGTAAATACAGAATAGCAAATTGGAGTGAAACTACAGAATCCAAATAAAATATCCACACATCGGAACACGTATTAGCTGTAGATTGACTAGAAGTTATTTAGAATGGTATTTCTTTTGAGAGTACAAATTCAACACAAACATGTCAATTAAGAGAGTAAGATTGCATTTGTGAATTAGGTTCATAGATTTTGAATATAAAACTATATCTGCAAATACGAAATAAGGCCCTCTGACAATTGACAATCCAGGTGAAGGTATATGCCTGGCCCATGTCTAGAAAACTTTTTTCTAAACGCGACACGTAACTTAAGATAAAAAAAATTTAGAAATCTATAAAAAACATTATAAAATCTTTAAAAGCATCTTGAAATTCATAAATTTATTTCTTCCAACGGATTTTCAAACACACATTATAACTCATCTGAGAAGGCATGTATATATTGTGTATGTTTGGGAACCCGTTGAGAGAAAGGAGTAACATCTTTTAAGGTGATGTTACGGATTTTAAGATGATTTTATAGATTTCGAGATAGTTTTATCTTACGTTACGTGTACTGTGGGGAAAATGAGTCTCAAACAAGCACAATTGTGTGATGTGAGTATATATAGCTATAGCTAGTTAGCTACCTCGTCGCACAGGCAATAGCTCAATGAACACGACGGATAAATATCTCCTGTATATCGATGATGGAGATGAAAATAATTAGTAATGCAATTATATATATATCCTTGAAATGAATGGGTAATTTTGAATGACAAGTGGAAGATCTTTGGAAGCAGAGTGAATACAGAATAAGGGTAGATCGTGAAGTCTTGTCATGCTTCCTGCAATGAGAAAAGTCAAAGGGAGATTGAATGAGTGTAGCGGATGGAGTGACAAGTGTGAGGACACTATCTTGTTGGAAAAAAAAAAAAGTGCGAGGACACTATCAAGCTGTACGAGATAGAGAGAGAGAGAGAGAGATCTCACAGAATCAGATGTTAGTTGATGCTTTCTTCAATTATTGGAGATTAAAGGGAATGAATGACATGCATCATTGACCTCACCCACTCACGTACTATACTCAATTTTCAATATAATCCTATGCTCAATCATTTTGATTAGCTTTAAAAATATTACTTCCTCCTCTTGTACAAGAACAGGTTAAAATTAACGATTAATTAAATCAAATGAACTCTTTATGTTATGTGTTATGATACGTATATCATTATATTATATATTTATTAATATGATAAATATATCATTTATTTAGATCCTTTAATGTCTAAAAAAATCAACTAGAATATATATACTAATGACCAAAGAGCTGTTGTATATATTTGACTTGGAAATGTTCGATATGGTGCATGTTTGTGTTTTCCTTTTCACACAGTCCATGTATAACAGACATTGGAAGAATGATAAGAATTGAGATTTACAGGAAGTTCGGATTTGATTCTATCGCCATATACATACATACACACACACATATATAAAGATAGATAGTGTCGGTATCGTTTTCTGTTCTTGTTTTTTCATTGCTGTCGTTTTTAAGATTCATCTTCTGACATATATTTAATGTTCGCGTGGGAAAGGAAACGTGTTTAATGACTTCGCAGTAAAAAGGCTTGGCAATTATCAAGTTCATTTTCCAAATTACGAACTTGTGGAGCTGTGATGAATACAGAGATAAACGAGAATTCTTAAAATAATAGCCTTTTCGTCGGAGAGATAGCTCTTCGATTCATAAACCACGTCACATTCGTGGCGTTCCTCCACATGGGATTTATTACACTGCCAGCTCCTTCAACAGCCGATCTGCACCATGATATCCATGAGTAGCCCTCTTTGATGTCTTTGAGAACGTCAGACCCAATGAATACACCAATGGTGTTAAAACAAACATAAAGAGGAGAGCTCATTCCAAAAGACTAACTTATCAAGAGAATATAGTAGGCTTGTTTGGTTAGCCGTTTGGGCAACTAAAATCCACTCCTGCGCTTAACGAGACAAAATTTCTCTCACATATTTACCTCGGAATCTGTGTCCGTTCTCCCAATGGGCTATCCAAACAAGCCCAATGTGCATTTGGGAATCCGTTGGGAGAGTGATTTTACGAAATTTAAGGTAAGCATGTGAGATATGTTTTATCTCACTTGCGTGTAATATGGTTTGAACGTATAAACTAAACAAGTACGTAGATTTGTAAATCACAACACACTTATGAGTACATTAGATAATCATAACAGGAGTGTGGTCACTTTATTATACTCCCTCTGTGTAGATAAAGAATGTCTCACTTTTATCCTAAATATAAGAGCTCAATAGTCTTTTAGATTTTTAATTGTCTTTCCAAAATGCGTATATTTATTGCATATATCAAGGGGTTTTGATTAGGAGTAACATTTAAAACTTGTGGGATGATATTTCATATAGGAAAACTTTTAAAATAACGTTGCCTCCGTATCAAAACTTTAGCACGTACGTTTGACATGTATAGCCGATGCTCAGGACAGTTCCATCCGCTCGTTGGTGGCTTCTGACATCACGAAACCACAGGGCCACCAAATTACAGCAAATCCACACGATTTGATTCACCACCATGGCGTCCCTTCTCCTCTGCAACCTCACACAAAGCAGTTTTTCGCGTTACAATTATTTCTGATTTGTGTATATATGCATCAAAGTCTCCTATTGCTTGTTAATATGAATTTTTACGCAGTTCTGGAATTGGGAAATTGCCAAGTTGGTTCTCTCTTGGATCGGGAGAGAGAATTGAAAGGCTGATATTTTCGGGGACTAGATTGAAAATTTTGCAATCTTGTTAAAAATAAAAAGAATATGTATTTCTTTTAACATATAAACATACAGTGTTATCAGTTCAATTCTCAACAATAAATTCTTGAATTTCAATTCCTGTGTGGCGTGCCCCACCTTGTACTCTCAACAAAACTTCATCTCCGACTTTGAGAGAGGTCACAGGAACAGCTGTTTTCGACAGTGCATTTCCTGAAAACAATCAACAATTAATGAATCACACAGGAAATAACTCAAACTCGGAAAATAGTAAATAAAACTATTACCTTCAGAGGGACCAACCAAGGCCACTGTTTCTGCGTTCTGCAGGAAGATACTGTAGATAGTCTGATCATCAGAATGGCTCTACAAAAGGAACAATATTACTTGCTGAAGTTCTTGGCTACTCATTTGCAGAAAACAGTCTTATCAATTATTTCCACCTTCATGCACAAACCTTGGCCTCTACAAGGATTAATTGCCTTGTCTCAATCTTCACACGCCCAACAATTGCAATTCGTGGTTGACCCAGCTGATTAACCACTATCACTTCTTTTCCCGCTTTTAATTCTGACAGGTAGCATGTTTTTCCTCCTGGAACAGCAACATAGGCATGTACAGGCCCCTATCATGAAACCTACTTGGTCAATCCGGTTTGTACAGTTGTTGAAAAAAAAAATCGAACAAGTAATTTGCTAAAAGGATTCACTGCAACTTCTCCTCACCATAATACTAACTTTTAAATTTTAAATTCCCAAAAATTTTGATAATAAAACTTACTGCATTCACCCGGAAAGGCCTGCTTGCAATGTAATTTGACTCCAGACATTCTGAGTGGACAAGAAATAGTCCTCTAGCGAAAGACCCAACCTGTGAAAAGCAGTTGCATAAAAAAATGGCAATTTCACTAGATTAGTTCAGGGATAATTGTAAAAGAGGAATTGGACGCATACCAAAAGTCCTTCACCAGGTTTCATAAGGCTACAGAGATCAACACAAACACGATCACCCATTCCAGCCACATGGACACGTGTGACACTGGCTTTGGTCAAGTTCAGTAGATTGCTCTCTTCTTTTCTTCTGTCAAAATATTCCTGAAAGTTTCAAAGTGAAATAAGAGGCCAAGCCTTAATAATAAAGAGGTTTCAATCGGCTACAGATTTACCTTCAACTCAAGAAGAGGTTCAACGTCTTCTACTTTCAGAACTATGCCACCCAGCCCATGTTCCAGTGCCTATAAAATCCAAAGGGAGCAACCACGAGATAAGTTAGAATGTGAAAGAGGACTATAAATTACTGTGTCCAGCATACAGAGCTTCAACTAGTTGAAAGTTTTACGTTTTCATTAGTCCAATTATATACCTCAAGAAAGATTTGAGCTTCAGATGGATTATTGGAGATAGCAAACACTGTCTTTTGACTGTTATGGAATGCTGCAATTATATTCTCGGCTGGTATTACCTAAGCAAGGCCACACGAATAGAATTAGCATTTTATGTATATCACTCATGATTATAAATGCCAATTATCTAGGACAAATGATTGTTATACCTTCAAAAGACCAAACTTTTGTAGCAAAAAACAGAAGTCAGACAATGTCAAGAGAGAGAAACAACAGTTGATAAAGGTGATGCTGCTAACATGATTTGGAAAACAGATCATGCTTACAGTTGAAGCCAATGAGATTTACAAAAGGCCATCAGAGTCTCCAAGCATAATTTTACATAAGACAAATGAATGCCCTAACGATGACTCGGAAACTCAATAGCTCCAAGTATCCAACACCATGCATAGAAGTTATAACGATACCCTCCACTAGATTAATCGTAGAACTAAGCATATCTGAGAATCAACCAACCATAAAAATTCAAAGCAATGCTTGTATAAAAAAAATTCAAAGCAATGCGAAATTGCCCAAGTTGTAGAATGCATCGACAAACTATTGATTTCAAATGAAAATTCGTAACTTAGATCTCACACAAAGCAAAACCATGAGATAGAATTAGTATGACCTAACAAACTCTCCTATAGCAACGACACTTCATCGTAATAATAGACAAGTTAATATTAACGCAAAACAAAGGCATCATCTCCCGTGAAAGGTCAACATGATTAGTTTGCTATCAGTGCAGCGAGAAATGGGCATACCTGCCAATCCAATAAGTTAACTACAATATTTTCTGCCTGCTCGTCCTCCGGCCTAAGTCGCTCAAACTCATCAGGAGTTGAAACATCAAAAACCGTAGCAACCCTCTTACTCTGGCCATCCAAAATCTCTCCCTCGCCAATAAAGAGAGGGCATATTACCGCAATAGCTGTACCCATCATGAACAAAATTTTGGTATTCAGCACACTACATTCAGCTTCACTGACATGATTCATCATTCAAGAGATCCAAAATAACAGATGGGTAAAAGGGGTTCGCTTTTCTAGATTACGAAATGAAGGATTAAGAGTGCAGAGTACATACATGACCAGTCAGTGGCAAGTTGCCGATGTTGCTGCGAGAAAATGAAAGTATCCCATCCTCTCTCGACAGCAGCCGTCATGACCTGCTTGTTTTTCGTCCATATCCATACTCTCTTGGATTTTTTACCTTTGCCCAACAAAGAAGTATCGGGGGAGGAAGCCATTGACAAACAACGGTTATGCCGCAACTTGGTTTTCTCGGAACGAATAGAACTCAATGAATCGAAGTTGCACCAGGTGTTTCTTCTACTTGTGCTCCAAATTTTTGCTGATAACCATCAATGTGAACAAAACTGATTATGCTCTTGTGATAATCAAGAATCGTACAAGCATGAGGGTTGCAAGGAGTGAACCTGAGCTTGAAGTGAAGCAGGGCAGCTCGCTCTGGATGTTAATGACGGGATTCCAGAGCGGCGACATCCTCCGCGGTAGTATTGTTGTTAGCCGAAGAGGGATTCGGTAAATCGATTCGCTCATTTTTCCTTTATCGATGATCAGTGATAGGCTTCCACATCAGCAACAGGAACGGGGCGCACAGTGTAGCACGCCCAGGTGGTTTTACCATCGGCAACAGAAAATAACCTTTGGATCTATGATATAGTAATTTCCTCTTTTGTTCTTGAGTCCCACCTTTTTTTAAACGAAACCCCTTTTTTTGTACTTATGATTTTTATATGACACATTTTTTTATTTTTCAGCTAAAAATAAAAATTTAATCTTTTCAACTAATACTTGAAAGCTTTATCGTTTAATTTCACACCAAAGTTCGTTAAAATTAAGGAGTTAAATTAAAATTATGTATGAAATTAAAACACTCATGTCTCTGGACTGGACTCGTCTTATACCTTTTTATTTGAAGCAAGTTTTAGTTAATGCAGTAACTTGAAGCCGATGAAGCAAGCGCCACCAGTTGTAAAAGAATGTCCACAGGATCTTGTTATTTATTCATTTTAAGGAACAACCACATTTTCGGTGAACTGATCAAGAGCTGAATGCTCAAGTACACCGATTAACAAGTTGCATATGGAAGGAGAAAACGTTTGAATGCCTAATCATGTGGAGAAAGCTGATAATGGAGGCTTGGTGGAAAACTTTAACAGCGTGTAATGATGGTAAGGCTTTTCTGGGGTCACAATTGTTGAAGGGAAATTAGGATGATTCACTGGGTCAGGGAAGGCTTGTGTCTCCAAACACAATCCTGCATGAGCCTGGTACACAAACCCCCCCTTTGCCTTTCACATCCTTTAGGCCATTAGCAGTATAAAACTGCACACCAGGAGCATTTGTGAACACCTTCATCACTCTCCCAGACTTCTTATCATGCACTTTAGCAGCAAGTTTCGTCTTCCCCTCTTCCCCATTAAGCACGTAATTTATGTCATATCCTTTGGCCAACTGGTTGATCCTGCTCCCAACAGTGCGTGGTTCCAGGAAATCATATGGTGTTCCTTTCACTGATTTGAATTCTCCTGTGGGAATGTTTTCGCCATCAACAGCTGTGATTTGGGATCCAAATATCTACACCATCGCCACTGCTATGATTCCCTAGGTTCCAAAACGCATGGTTCACCAGGTTCACTGGTGTGGCCTTGTTCATGGCTCTAGCTTTCATGCTTATACTCAACTGGTTTTTCCCAAGTAGAGTTTAGCTTGCTGTTGTTACGAGGTTTCCAGGAAATCCTGCAACACGTGCCATTCAAATATAAATTTGATAAGTTACAGAAAAATTCATCTCCATAGTGTATTACGAGTACTCTTTTACCTTGTGTGGACTCAAATCACTTCACTTGTGCACAGTCTCATCGTGATCCTAACACAGGTTTTGAAAGTGCAGCTGAATTTACCTTGTTCACCATCAACACTGTGGTAGCTGAAGGTAATGCTGGGACCGTTACCTTCTTTTTGATACCTTCCCAGCTTCCAGATAACATCAGCTAAACCTCTGGCTCCACCTAATCATTTAGGCATGTCTCTTTATATGAGATATGGAGAGTGAATAAATTAAATCACCAAACAGTTATCAGCGTAAAATATGAACCTGTAAGGAGGAGGAAGGATCTGCACATAACATGAATTGAATTAACAATTGTTGGAATATAGGTCTGATCCACCCTAGTGGATTATGTCTGAAATCCATATACTAGGGCAAAAGTAATAATAACTATTCTTGTGGGGAATAAATGATAATTTTCTCAAAAAGGTTATTAATTTAAATGAGAATGCGGGAGCAGTTATCCAATGGAGGCAGTTGAGATTATTGAATTTGTTTGAATATTGAATAGAGAGATTTATCCCTCAACTGATCGGGATAACAACACACGCACAGAGAAACTTCTCTCTCGCTCTCTCTGTAAAAACGCTCCCTCTCCTTTCTTCCTTTTCTAATTGCATTTGCTGTGAATATTGATTTTGTGTCCAAGTCAACTTATGATCCTTAATTCGTGTGGGTATCTAGAGATTGGTATTCGATATCTACAGGTACGCTCCCTCTCCTCTCTTCCTTTTCTAATATGGCCTGATAATTGGATATGATTGTTGCTTTCATGGACTGGTTAAACATACTTTTGGTTCTATAGATTGACCTGATTTAGATTTTGGTCTCTAAACTTTAAAGTGGTAGTTTTGATCCCTCAGGTTCATTCTATCGAAAACTATTAGTCCCCATAATTTTAAAAGTATTTAAACATGATATTAACATCATTAATTTTGTTTTTGTGTCATTGATTCCGTTAATTATGTTGAATTATCTTAGTAATCCAAAAAATTTTCATTTCACCTCTAATAAGTAAATGACTCTATTGAATTCGCTACTATAAAACTCAATAGTTACATCTACTTGTTCGATGCTATATTTTAATTCCACCATTCAAAAAAGAACATTCGTTCTAACAATTACATCTGAAACTACTGCTAAAATTTAGATATCATTCAAAGAAAAATATATCAAATATATGGAGTTTCTTTTTGTATATTATACAGATAATCCAATCTGCAAAACCATGTCTCACATTGAGTGAAAAAGTATGACATAAATAAGACTGATTTTTTCTCATTTTCTCATTAAATATTTTGACATATAGACAGAATTTATTAGAGTTGATGTTCCTTTTTAAATGGCGAAATCAAAATATAGAGTTGAACAAGTAGGTGTAACTGTTGAGTTCTATGGTGACGAACTCAATTAAGTTATTTATTAAGAGTGAAATGTAAGACTTTAGGTTTTTAAGCTATTTTACCATAATTAACAATATCAATGACACATAAGAAAATTAATGGTGTTAATTCCATGCTCAAATCCTTTTAAAATTACAAGGACTAATAGTTTTCGATAAAGTAAACTTGAGGGATCAAAACCATTACTTTTGAACTTCATGGACCAAAATTTAAATCAAAGTAAACTATATTGACTAAAAGTAAGTTTAACCAGTTTACAAAAGTATTGACCATATCTAATCATCAAGTCACGTCAATAAAAATAACTGCGTCAGTGACAAGTTAATAATTTTAATGGCGTTAACATATGATTTAGGTTCTTTTGAAACTATATGAACTAACGGTTTCAGAAGTACTAAATTTTAGGGATAAAAAACACAAATTTCAAGTTACAGGGACAAAAACTCAATCGAGGAAAAATACATAGAACAAAAGTTAGTTTAACCCTATGCTTTACTTTATGACCGATATAAGAAACTCATTAGAGTATATCATTGGGTTAAAAAATGCTTACAAATGTGCATGAATATCGCTCACCAATAATATTCTTACATTGGGAATGGAATTGAAACTTGCAAACTTGTGGGTTGAAAGTCAACTTTTTATCAACTGATATTTGACATGTTGATCAAAATTTTTGGGACGAACTCATGGGTTCAAAAGAGGTTTTCTCAGCTAAGAAAAAGCAACCTTTGGGCCCAGATCCGCCTTAGACAACTCATGGGTCATACTCCAGTATGTTGGGAATGATGATCGACATTCCCTTCAAGCCCATGAAGTTGGATGCCTGTCCCTTGTCAAGCCATTGATGACACTGGTCTGATACCCCAACGGCGTCGCTTGCCGTCTTCTCTCTGTTCTCCCTCGCTTCTGCTCTGAGCGAGCAGTTCCGAAACCTGAAACCCTGAAATGGGTTGCCTGAGTAGAGCTTCGAAGAGGCTAGGGCCATCGAGGTGCTTGTCCCTGTTGTTTAACTCCTCCCCATTGTCGAATATATATGGAGGCAAATCATTAGAATTAGGAAGTAGATTAATTTGTCGTCAGATTGCTCTGAGCCGCGCACTGTTCTGTTCTCAACCGCGCCAAAACAGCAAGGAAAACAGTCTGATAGATTTGACTCAATACCCTCCTGAGCTAATAAGGAACTTCTCTATAATTGCACACGTAGATCATGGCAAGTCCACTCTTGCTGATCGGCTGCTCGAGCTTACAGGGACTATTAAGAAGGGACATGGTCAGCCTCAGTATCTTGACAAGTTGCAGGTACCCTTAAGTGCAACATCTTTTGTTCAGTGCTATGTTACATAAGACTGCCGTTCACCGTGAAGGGCATTCTCTAAAATTGTTGCTTTGAATTAGCAGCCCCTTTGTCTTCAAGTAACATTTGCCTTGCAGTAATGTTTTACGTGCCTTATATTACTGGGGAAATAATCTGTAACTTTGATAGATGAAACTATTTTCCATGTTTTGTTAATCTCATACTTATTTGCTGAAGTTTATAAATGTCGTAGGTAGAAAGAGAAAGGGGTATCACAGTCAAAGCCCAGACAGCAACAATGTTCTATAAGCACAGCATTCAGAAGGCCAGATGTAGTGAGGACCAAGTTCCAGCTAACTTTCTGCTAAATCTTATTGATACTCCCGGTCACGTAGACTTCAGTTATGAGGTGTCGAGGTCACTGGCAGCTTGTCAGGGTGCTCTTTTGGTTGTTGATGCTGTTCAAGGGGTGCAAGCGCAAACTGTTGCTAATTTTTATCTTGCTTTTGAATCCAACCTAACAATTATTCCTGTCATAAACAAAATAGATCAGCCAACTGCTGATCCTGAGTTTGTTAAAGCGCAACTAAAATCAATGTTTGATCTTGACCCAAGTGACGCACTTTTAACATCTGCTAAAACAGGACAGGGTCTTGAGCATGTCCTTCCTGCTGTCATAGAGCGCATACCTCCACCTCCTGGGAAGAGTGGCTCTCCCCTGCGCGTGCTTTTGCTCGATTCTTATTATGATGAATACAAAGGGGTAATATGCCACGTTGCTGTTGTTGATGGTGCCCTGCGCAAGGGGGATAAAATTTCATCTGCTGCAACTGGACAGGCTTATGAAGCTTTAGATGTAGGCTTCATGCATCCTGAACTCAAATCTACTGGAATGCTGCTAACTGGACAAGTTGGTTATGTTGTTAGTGGGATGCGTTCAACCAAAGAGGCACGTGTTGGAGATACACTTTTCCATACTCAATGCACTATAGAGCCTCTTCCAGGTATAGCTACCATTCTTTATCTTCCATCTTCTGACATTAGTTGGCAAATATCTGGTGAAGGAACTATATATAAATTCATTTTCTGTCAGTTCAGATGACAGGGTGTGAGTTCCATTTATGCCGGCTATTCTTACTGCTCATTACTACCAGGAATTTCTTGTTAGTTATTGTAGGCATATCATATAATAGAAAATTTAAGAGTTACTGTTACTGGCCTAAGTCCCCTTTATTCTTTTAAAAAAGATGTAAGTAATCGAATTGATGTGACATGATTTTAATACTCCTCTTTGTGCGCGGCCCCGCTGTGCTAACATTATCACTTATAGTTTGTTTTGGCATGCACCTTTGTCTACCTTATGCGAAATGCCTTTAAGTATAGATTCGATGTTTCCAAACTGTAGGATTTAAGCCAGCAAAACATATGGTATTCTCTGGTCTTTATCCAGTGGATGGATCTGATTTTGAAGCCCTCAATCATGCAATAGAGAGACTGATATGTAATGACTCTAGCGTCTCTATTACCAAAGAAAGCAGTACGGCCCTCGGTCTGGGATTCAGGTCTAGTATCTACTTTTAAAAGAATGGAGACTATTATTCTACTACATAATAAGCATGTAGCTGGATTTGAGTGGGATAATTTTCTTATGTTTCTGCTGATCTAAAAGCAGGTGTGGTTTCTTAGGGTTACTACACATGGATGTTTTTCATCAGCGGCTTGAACAGGTAACCACATATCTCCTTATGTAATCCAAATAATAATTTCAGGCTGATGGTCTATATTTCTTTTGTGAAATGAAATATGTGCCAAATTTCTCTATTTTATGTGCTCCATACGTTGTGAATGTGATTCTTCTTGCGACTCCCCTGGCTATAAATCTGCTTTGGTGTTTTGAATTTGGAAGAGTTGATGGTTGGTTTTCTCAATTAGCATTACTTTATTTGTGCCATTTCTTGCTATGCTGATAAGTCCTATATGTTTATGGTGAACTAACAGGAGTATGGAGCTCACGTTATCTCAACTGTTCCGACTGTGCCATATATATTTGAGTATTCTGATGGAAGGTAGATAATAAACTTGGGTATCTTGGCCTAAATTCCCTCTATTGTTTTCTTATACAAATGCTATGCTTTTCCAGCAAAGTGCAAGTTGAGAATCCTGCTGCGTTTCCCTCTAATCCCAAGCAACGAGTGACAGCCTGTTGGGAACCAACAGTGATAGCTACAATTATCATTCCTAGTGAGTAAGCTCTTGCAAACCCTGGAGAAACTTTATTTGATGCTTCCAAAGCTAATATCTGTTTATCTTTTCTTAATACATTTGTTTCTTGCTTATCTTATTTGTTGCTGATCGAAGGTATGTGGGGGATGTTATTACCCTTTGCTCTGAGAGAAGAGGCCAGCAATTGGAGTACTCATTCATTGACTGGTCTGTGCGTGTGTGTTTTATGGTTGCCATTAATAAGGGAAAGATATTACACAATCTTTTCAGCTTTCTTTTTTCTTGATAATTTAAGTTTCATTCCTGCAGTCAAAGGGCATTCATGAAGTATCGATTGCCTTTGAAGGAGGTTGTTGTCGAATTTTACAATATATTAAAGAGTCTAACTAGAGGCTATGGTTTATTCGATTACGAGGATGCAGAGTAAGTACCTCTTTCTTTTTTCCCATGTGTCTTTGGCATGATTAATATTGCTCGCTGTTCCTAACTTCCTATCTACTTCTTTACAATGATGACATGCTGTAGTGCATTAATACTCAGATCAGTTATGTGATATGCTTGTTAATCTAAAAAAGTGTAAAAAGCCTACAACACTCAATGAAAGGATTGTGTAATAATAATTTCATAAATGACGGAGTAAGGAGTTCTAAGAGTTGGTTACTAGTTAGAAAATAGCCTTAACAATCATTGCTGCCAATATATATAGATTTATCTACCTACTTGTATTTCGGATTATGTGAGAATATTACAGTTGCTCTATTCAGTCTCTAATTCCTCTGTTCTCTCTCCAAATCCTTCTGTTCTTCTCTCTGCTCTCTCCAAGCTCCCCCCGGGGCCCCAAATCACAAAACTGCACTGAAAGGAGTGTTCTGATTCGCAAGTTATCTTTGTGTATTTATTGGCTGTCACATGGAATCAATTAATATAAGCAAGTGAAATTAAATTCGATTTGGCATATTTCCTCCCCCATGGTGCATTGACGTGTTTTATTGCAGTTATCAGGAATCTGATCTGGTGAAACTTGACATTCTGTTGAATGGACAACCAGTTGATGCAATGGCAACCATTGTTCATAAGTCCAAAGCTTATCAAGTAGGGCGTGAACTGGTGGAGAGATTGAAGAAAGTTATAGACAGGTATTCCTTTGGCATTTAAAAAGAGTATTAGTTTCAAACTTCTGCTTTAGCTTTATTAATAGCAATATTTTCTAAAATCTGGACAGGCAAATGTTTGAGATAATCATACAAGCTGCCATTGGGTCAAAAGTTATCGCAAGGGAGACGTGAGTTTCTGTTATGCTAATGTATCTTTGCGAGTAACTAATTCAGTAGTGGTTGGTATGGAACTGGTTGCTTTTGTTACGCAATTATTAATCTTCATCAGAGATTTCATCATCTATAAATCTTTTGTATTCAATAGCTGTTAAGAAAATGGAAGCTGGGTATCTGGTCAAAGTATAGGATGGAGGATCATGTCATTGATTCACATGCACTGGGAGATTGAAGTGACTTTTTTCTGTCTGGTCTGCTTTGCTGATGCTCTTTACAATATTTTAGGATTTCAGCAATGAGGAAAAATGTTCTTGCCAAGTGTTATGGTGGTGATGTTACTCGGAAGAGGAAGCTATTGGAGAAGCAAAAAGAAGGAAAGAAGAGAATGAAACGAGTTGGTTCTGTTGATATACCGCAAGAGGCATTCCATGAATTATTGAAAGTTTCATAACAGCCATGTCAGAAACTGATAGCATGTTAGAAATTGGTAACGACTTGTACTTTCCCTCTTACACTCTAATGGAATTACAGTGCATCTAAGAAGTTAGAACTCAACTAACACAGTGCTCGAGACCATATGACTCTGGATTATAACGTGTAGGCTAGACCATAACTTTTGGCGGAGTTTGAATTTTGTGTTCATGGAATTATAGGTAGCAAGCCAGGAACTAATTTCTTTATTTTGTAAGATCCATTTATTTGCTCCTTACGTATAGATGAAGGTTTCATATCGATTCATCATCATTAGAGCATCTAGCTCAAAAGCAATTCAAAACAAGCGTTAGGTTTTTTTTTAATTGGTTTATGAAGTTTCTGTTTAAAAGTTGCTGGTTGGATCACATGATCCCAACTTCCAAGTTGTATACTTGTGCTCGGAACTTCGTGACAATTGACAGGCATTCTAATAATCATGTTATTAAGTTACTTAAATTTCTCCCCCGTTTTACTTCTGTTTCTGTTCAGTAGGTTTGGGATTTCAATGCCCTGGCGCCGTTCTAAGACGATACAAGGGAAAGAGGGCTGCGTAAGAGGATAAAAGAAACAGTGAAAGCAGTATGCTTGTTGCAAGGGAGGCTCCTAAGTAGCTGTCTAATCTCATTAATAATGTTGCTAAATTTTTTTATTGTATTTTAATTGGTGTTGATTTGTGTATTGTTATTTAATGGGATCTGGACATCAGAGGCTGATTTCTTTCCCGAAATGATGAGGGCAGGAGACAAAAAATTGCTGTCGATTTTAGCGATAATCCGTTGTACATACATACATCGTACAGGTGCTTATGAGGGCTACTCAGCATGATATATCGTGACAACGTGGAAAGAAAAATCCATTGATAAACATAACATTTTCCCCTAATTATTCAATTTTTGCTGCTGCTTGTTGCTTTGCGCTTGTACAATGCAAGCATTCGGTTTTGCTTCGTATTCTGCCACCTTTTTTTTTCCTTTTATTGTTTTGGTTGGTCTGGCAATTTAAGTATGCTCTCTAAATTCAATCGCAAACACGTTGGATCTTGGTCTTCTAAAGCTCACCTTGCACATTGGAGAGTATATTTTAGTGAAAAAAAAGCATAGTTTCGATATCTTTGAATTTTCTTCGATCTATGTTAAGCAAGGGCATTTTATCATTCAAACTGTGCTCTTCTGCAAGCCTGGGGAATGCTGTCTATTGCCTCATTCCCGTCCATTGATTTCACAATCTAAATGATAAAATGCACACTACGACAACTAGTGCTAAAAAGTCATGGATTTGGATTCCATGGTACAGTGGTACCCCTGTGGTGGATTTGGATTCCCTGAAATACTTGGATTTGGTGAAGTGTGTTCAAATGCAGCGGCGTATCGGGATGGGAAAAAAAATCAATTATAAGTAAAATAACAAATTTTTTACACTGTACTAGAGTATTACATGGATTTAAGCACAGAAGGAAATTTAAATCCATGCAGTGTCAGATGACGATCCATTTCCTGCTGTTCTTCAGAATATCCTTCTAAATGATAGGATCTCTTAGAGAAGGTTATTTCAGAGCACGGCTTCCCCTCCTTGAGTTAAGCTGAGAATTTCTGAACTTCGTGCACGGTTAAGAAAGAGAATCTAAAGCTGAGTTGTTCTTGAGAACTTAATGTTTGATCTGATCACTAACGGAAGGAGGCACGTTACTCTTGGAGACAGAAAATGGAACTGGAGGTTGGAGAGGCATGAAGTTTCCAGTAAAGGAATTTGATGACAATCTGCTGAGATAACCTGGTAAGCATCCTTTCCCATTTTGGGTCAAGGGATTGGAAAAGGCAAGCTGAGAATGTTCTCCTCGTTTCAAGTTCAACCCTAACTCTGAAATTTCCCCTCCCCGTGGCTGGTTCACGTTGGTGGATCCTTGACCCACCATGGATGAAACTGCAGCAGCTATTACTGATCGAAGTCTTGGATCAGTACTGATTGCTCTGGTTAAGGTTTCGACTAAAGCCTCTCGTGAAGGAGCTTGGTTTTGCATGTAGTTTTGATGGAACTTCTGTTGAAATTGATTTCCCAGGTCAAGTGACCTCATGTGGGTCTTCTCATTGCTAAGAATTCCATTATTACCCCATACTGCTTGTTGAATGTTGGGCTCCTTTGAGCAAAAACTTAGACTTGTTGGAGGAAATATTGGGTTTAAAGCAAAGTTTGAAGGGGGACGATTATTATTGACACGAGTGTATGAGGGTGAAGCAGAAGTTAAGTCTAGAGTGATTGTTGGGAACAAAGGTGAGGCAGGGTTGGGCAAGAAGACCTGCTTTGCGTTTGATACATCAAAATGTCCAATGTTTGGGCCATTAAGCAATATAGGAGCATTTGTAAATGATGCAGAACTGTTGTTATCTGCAGGCTGAGATGTTGAAGAACCTGACAGTAGCATGGAAGCAGCAGCTGAAGTAGTGGAAGCCATGGCAGTGGCTGAAACTGGAAGTGGGTGGTTGTGGGTCCCTTCATATGTAGTAATTAAAATGGACATGTCCTCAGCACATCTTTGCACCTAATTAAAGTCAATCATTTCATTAGGCTTACTATAATCTGAAATTAGTTTATGGAAATATATGTATTCTCTCTCTCTCTCTGTGAAAAAACTTGTAAAATTTATGCAGTGGGTATATTGCTGACCTGTTTTCTGACTGGACATGCTGGTGCAACTGTGCAGCGATAGTATGCACGTGGACAAGGATTCCCTTTGGCTATCTTCTGTCCATATTTTCTCCACTGGCATCCATCACTCATCTGTTTATGAAAGGTAATTCAATTTGTCATTAGACATAAATCCATTAAACATGGAATTTACCAAAGCTGCAACTCTTAAACAGGTCAAACCAGTAAATATAAATTGAACCTTAACAAATACAAACCGTGGGGGTGTCGCATCTTGCTCTCACAGAAACCCTCGCTCTCTTAGCAGGTATTTGATCTGAAACTTCATCTTCTCCACCATTTTTGGCCTCGACAGCTTTATTTGAATGCCATGTTCCACCGATTTCTGCTTCCTTATTGGTTTCTCCGGAGCTGTTTCCTGGGCTCTGATCAGGCACCATCTCCATTGACAACTCACAATTGGAGTCTAATCCCAGTGTGAGGCAAGCCTCCAGATCTTCACTTTCTTTACGTTTAGTTGTGTTTCCTATTCTTGCATCCTTTTTAGGGTCACTTGGACTTCTTCCGAGGCATAGTGACAAGAGCTCAGGCTCTTCAGTTTCATCTTGGGAATTAGCTGAATCTGCTATGCCTTTTTCAGAAGCTTCTCTGGGCAAGATATCAAAGAAACGGAATTGGAGGGACCGGCAATCCTTTTCCACTCGGTCCAGCATCATCTTCAACCTCTCTTCATTTTCTTCTTTCACCCCACCCATCTCTTCTTTAGTAGAATTGAGTTCATCATTCTTCATTTGGAAAATAAAAAGATAACAAAATCAATTAGCCGTTGACCTTTAAACTATAAGAAAATTAGCAGTGACCTGGGCCGTATTCAATTCATGTCAAACTAATTTGTGGTTGCCCCTGATCGGAGTGAAACGCTTGTGGATCATTAAGGTACCCACAGTATTTTAGTCACCAACAAAATTTAGGTTGTTATATGATACATGATAAGTTTACGTTATCTAGGAAGTGTTATTTCCATGTAAAATAAAATTCAATTAATTCTTATTATCATGAATACTTGTACACAACTTTGTTGGTACAAGAGAAGATCCATATATAGCTAATGCACACCCCCAAGAAACATTTAGTATTGGCTGACATCTGCATGAGAAGCCAGGCTATGCAGCTTTATCTCTTGTACATATTTTGATAACACTTAAGGTCTAAGATTAAAAAAATTCGTAAAAAGTAATATGAGCTCCTAAAGAAGAAATAATTACAGAAGATATATGCAAAGGATCGTAGTTCCTAACCTCTTGAACACAGCAATCATCTTCAAGGCAACTGGAAATTGTTCTCTTCTTTCCAGTTTCTAGACCACGAGCACCAGACATTTTTGCCGTGGTCTCCACTGACATTTCAAAAGGCTGACCTTTTCTCTTAAAATACACTCCATAATATAGCCATGTATGTGTATATATAGAGAGAGAGAGGGTATAGCTAGCCCCTCACAAACGTATTAACTATATCTATCCTAAACTAAGGAAATAAATAAACACAGATCCGAGTGCTCATCTTCCTCCCATTACGCAGCCACAACTCTGAAAGGTCAACATTTCTGCCAAGCTCATTCCTGTCTTTATATATTTCTAAGAATAAAATAATTATATCTCCGAAATCTAAGTCATTATTCATCGAAAGGGAGAGAGGGGAGAGAAGACAAATTGTATATGTAATTACTTGGTGGAGGTATACAATATAATAGCAGTTGAAGCTTCGTACAGATGAGAGGACGTCACATGGGTGAAGAGTCAAAAGTAGCAATCTGTAATATGGGTTGGCCAAGGCGGCGACTGAACTCATCTTATGATCTGTAAGTATACGTCTTTGTCAATGGTGTAGCCTTTGTTTCGCTCTCAGATCTGCGGTCCATACGCCTTTTGTTCTCCCTTGCACTTGCACTACGCTGTCCACTCCCATTGACTTCATTTCTTATTTTATCTATATGCATTATTTCTTGATTAATACACGTCCTTGTTTTCTTTAGTTATTGATATAAAATGAAGATTCTCTATCTCTCTACTACGTCTAAAAAGGAATTCACTATTGTTATTAGGGATCATAACAAAATATTAGCTCACAAGTCTTCTCTCTAGGTTCCTCTTAGCTTTTAAGTTAGATGTATATTTGAATTAGGTATGATCAGTTAACAAGCTTTTAGCGCAACAAGTTTAATTTACCGATCGAGTATAAGACATACATACAACTTTTTTTTTTTTTTTTGAGCAAAGACATACATACAACTTATATGGGAAAGAATAGTATAATATTAATACGAGAAGATTGTGGTGGTTGATCGAGTCTAGATCGTACGTTGGTTTCAAACCCCCAAAATCTAAGTTGTCTCACATCAGTTGCAAAAACAAAAATCGTCTATAAAATTACTAGTTTTTTCAGTTTTCACACTGACGGTCCAAGTCATCAAATATGAGTTCTACGAATTCCAAGCTTAATTTTTAGTTAGGTGTGCCAAATATGAATTCGGTCTGCAAGATTGCAAACTTGGGATGGCTAAAGACCAATTGTTTGATTCAAGTGCCTCAATATTCAGAAATTTCAAACATTTTGATCGCAGAATCCAATTGAACATGATGGCTAGGTTACTCGTTATGGGATATATGCCTCGGGATCTGAGTGCTATATAACAATCTCATCCATTTGAAAATTAAACCATTTCTTTAAAAGTATTAAAATACTCTCTTAGATTCTTGGAAGCCAGTCACTTGGATTAAAAAACCCACGATGGTGTCAATAGGGTCACTAATTATGAACATTATATATACTCACACGTATATTTAATTCTTCAGTGTCTTTAGATACACAACTTTGTGAAGAGTGAAGACCCCCTTTACACTTGTATCCCTTGGCCACTAAGCAATAACCCGGGGTTTCAAGCTTGAGATTAAATTATAAGCATTCAGATCCCAACCCATAATTTATATCCACAATAATATATTGGCCTTTGGCATTGATTATTGTTTGTCAAAATTTGATCCATGGTGCATATATAAGAGTCGTATTAACATCTCTCAATAAGTTTGGCGACATATATTAGACTCTTTGGACCTAGCTCATGCTTACAGATTCGAGCTCCAGCGGTAATATTAACTTCAACTTTCTTTGTTATGCAATTATATATTGTGTTCAATTAATTTATGTTGAAGCGGTCTTATTATTCAAAGCGTTTACGTAAGAAAATATTTTTCACCCTATCCGCTAGCAAGGTACGTAGCTAGATAGACAGTCTTTCAATTGCGTCTAAAAGTAAATGTGTATTGCCTATACTTGGCTTTTCCTATCTAACCTATGTTTTATTACAAATTAATTATTCTGCAAAGCTTGAAGAGGTTGCATGGCTTACGTAATCAATGTATGATCTCGTGTTTAAAAAATTCATAATTATATATTTGATCGATGAAGAAAGAGGAGAGACAAGTAATTTATTTAATTTTTTGTGTGGTCCAATTGCGTCAGTCTATGGAGACCTCATGATTTTTGTGTCATTGTTATTTGTGGAGGCAAAGACTTTTGGGGGCAAGTTGACGAAGTATAGGTCAATGGTTTCTTTTGTTTTTTGTTTTTGTTTTTGGATTAGCCTTTGAAATAGGTGACTAGCTAAGCTAAACATGTGATTTGGGCATTACGCATGTCATTTCAATTATTGACTAACGTTCTCCTGTGTTAGATTCCAGACTTATATTTTTGTTAATTAGATATGATATGATCCAAAGTTACAACTCAATTCTGGGTAATTATTACAACTAGCTTTTCTTTTGTTGCCCATTCGATTCACCAGAATGTTGGCCGACCACATTTAGATCTGACCCATGCCGCGCACCTAGATATGGTAGGTGAATCTTCAAACGAGGATTTCTACGTATGCTGGGGTTTGAACTTGAGATTCCACTTAAGTAGAACCAAATCATTTACCGCTTGTTTAGCTTAAGCTCATTGTATTATTATATATATATTTACTAATAACTAATAATGTGTATATTTTGAAGTAATTTACCAAAATGAAAAATCCACTCCAGTGCTGAGATTAATGACGGCAGGAATATGCCGACGCTCACTTCTTGCTTTCTTTTTCTCTTGGCCGGAGGAATTCATATGTTCATATTATTATTTATACCAAAAGAGAGCTTTCAAATGTTTTGTTGATGATATTTTTCTAATCTTAATAAGTAAAAGAGCCTCTATATGAACTTCAATGAATAAGATACATTAGCTGTTTATATTTTACATGAACGAATATTTTTTCTTTCTGGTTTGAAGACGGTTTTAGAAAAATAAAAAGCCCCCCAAAGTCTCTAGGTTTTGAAATATGCGCATCTCTATTCTGCACTATGCACTGAAGAATATGGATGTACTAAAATTCACTATAATAAAGTTTTATAAAACAAAAAGGAAGGAGACTTAAATTAGTTGTATACGATAAATATTCACCTTGTATAGTTAGCTTCTGCATGAACGAATACAGCAAACGGAACTTTACCTAATGCTGCAACGCACAGCCTGAAGTTTGCATTAAATCATATACTTGCCACAAAGAAACTAAGTATGCAATCATTGTTTTGCACTACAAACAGGGTTCATATTTAGGATGGGAGAAAGTAATATGCACATATCATTTTTTTTTTCTTTGGAGCATCATGGTAATAGGATGTTATTAAGATCTCTGATAATTAAGGTTCTCAGCTACCTTAAAATGAATACAGGCCCAAAAGCATAGTGAGGCGCTGAGGCCTCAGAATTTGTAAACGGCTCCGACCCAAATTCTAATATTTTTCAGTCTATCAGTTACTGCAAAGTGGGGTATGTCATGTCAGACATCAGCAAGTACTCCAAAACAAATATACTTGTATGTATATAGATTGATATCAACCAAATCAGCTTGGCACAGATGGTAAGGAATGGATCCAACTCCCACAAGGAGGTGGGTTCAATTCCCTCTGCCGTCGTGAGAACTCCTTTGGTAGGCGATCTCGTAAGTTCCTTGTAAGTGCTCAAAGAGCCTTGGGGTCAGGCCCTAACCTTGGTGGGGGACCGGTGCCGAACCCACTTAACCTTTTTTTGTATCAAAAAAAAATATAGATTGATATCATAGCCTGACTACTAATTATGCAGCTACCCAAATTAAAAGGCTTTGATTAATAATGTGGGAGATGGCTGGCAAAAAAACAGGGAATAATGTGGGAGATGAGAGCAAGCATGCACTACACAAGGTCCAAGTCCTCTTATCTGAACTCTCGCCTCGGTTTTTGTCTTGTTTCAAAGTAACCCCAAACATTTCATTACCTAGCTCTCTTGAATTGCACTTGCACTGCACCACTAATCTTTCTTTCAGAAGCCCTAGCGCATCTTGTGTGTGTGTGTGTGTGTGTGTGTGTGTGTGTGTGTGTGTCTTAATGATCATGAATATAAGACGGTGCAATATGTGAGGGCAACTCGGAACTTGAGCTTCAAGTAAACCAATGAAGTAAACAAGGTAAAGGACAGACATGCAGACGCTTTATAACTATGCCATGCAACCTCAGCGTCGTCGCTGCATATTTACTACCCTATATTCCTCAAATATAATCACAGCCATTCCTTAATTTAGTATAACTTATAACTGTTGGCCCAAAAAACATATTTCATCACGGTGTAATACTGCTATATATGTCTTTGGCAAGTTCATATCAAAATTACAAAATAGTTGACATGGACCAAAATTTTAAGATATAAAATGGCCACAATGGACATGTTCCATGATAAGTCTACTGTTGATAATTTTGTTCTTTATTTTCCCTTTGCCATTAAATCTACAAAAGCTTGGTGTTTTTCACCTTCAGCCAAAAAAATAAAATAAAGCAAAGAGGATGGTCCCTCAGCGGAAACATTACCCAGTAAGCCACGTGTCCATGGCTTCATCCGAGGACGACAACGGGTGAGTGCGGTACATACATGCTACTCAGTTTGGATCCCACAAGCTACAACATAATTGTATAGGGTGAAATATACGATGATAGGGACCAGAGACTCTTGGACCAAAAAACATCTCATTTTTTTTGGAAGTACAAAAAAAAAAAGTTTATTCAAGCGCAACAAAGAAAGAAACTTGTATAGAATATTAATAAAGAAACTTTTTTGGAGGTTCCCTGAAAAGCAGTACTCCCGAAAAGAGGAATCGCACCACCGTGGGAAAGCGTGAAACAATAGACTTGAAAATAGCCCAAGGATTGGGGGTGAAATTGAAGCGGAATCATATTTAATCCACTGATTAATAATACATCCATTGTTTATTATCTCTAAATCAACCCAAGGAAGACTAAGTGAAACAACAGCACAATTTCAGGCATCTAAGCCCCTGCACCTTCACCCCAATATCAATTTCCGGTGCCGTATATCTCTTTTTATCATTTCCTGTTTTCATCATCTGTACATGAAAGACTAATAAAACGATCGGCTGAAAACGTCACTGGATGCCTCATGTTCCATCATGATCTGAAAAATTAAAACTAGGTTGTTGGGGGGGGGGGGCATGGACAAAGATCAACATGACATCAACAAATATAAGGCTGGCCTCAGAGCCACATGACGTTGGTTCATATGAGTGACATGTGGTGTAGCTTAGCCTTCCACAATATTTGGACCTCCGTACATGGTTCCAACCACTTCTAAATCCTCAGGTTTCTCCCTCTCTTGAAGCCACTCACGATTCTTCTTTTCCTCTTCTGCTCTGCATGTTCCATCTACTTAAGTTTTCAAAAAACAAATTATCAACTAAAGAGAAGTGAACAAAATAGTGTGCAATCAATTTGAGGGGTGGATTTGATTTTGATGAGAAAGATATAAAAACAGTGTTAGTGGCATAATACCTGAAAATTTGGAAAATGGATAATTAAGGTAATAAGTGCAATGCCTGCCATCAGGGTCGGAGTATGGAGGGCCAAGAACATCGAGAACTGCGCATGCTGTCACTGCCGTGAAACAGTGCATGTTTCCTCCATCGGCTGGATAAAGGATGGAGGGGCTGCAAGGAGCAGTGAAATCAGCATCAACCTTCACTTTAGCCAACCGCACCTCTGAACTCTGAACTGGATAATTAGAATATGCATATTAGTCTCTTTTTCATTTTTTTTTGGGTTCATGGTAGAGAAAGGAAACGGTACTTGTACAAGAGATTTAAGATTTGCTGGTGGAGTAAGGCCATGAGCAATATATTTCAGTCCAAGAAATCAGACTATGGATTATGTCAGACTATGTTCTGAATCTTAAGGGATTTGTAACAGGAGAAACCAGACTCAAATTTGAGCATTCCGATGAGATTGCCAGATAAAGTACATAATAGAACTCATGTATCAAGTTTTGTCCAACTACGATGCTTGTTGACAGTACCGGTATGTTGTCAGAGTTTCCCAAATGACATTAACAAGTATGTGCCCTTTTATATTTTCTTTAGACAAGATTTAACAACAGTTCCTCATGAGGTTTTCCAATAAACTTATAACATGTAAACGAAACTCCTAAGAGACACAATCACATGATTTCGAATTGTAAAAGCTACATAGTTATCATGTTTTATTGGTGAAACTGACGGCAAAAGATATAAACTGTAAAACCGCACAACTGACCTAACTGTTTTTTTCTTTCCTTTCCTTTCCCCCCTTAGGCTATGTTTGGTTTGATGGAGGGGAATGGAAAGGGACGGATAGGAAGGAAGAATAAGGGGTGGAAGGAAAGGGTTTAGTGTTAACTTGTTTGATTATGTTGGAGGGGAGGGGAAGAAATGAATTTTGTGTCTGCTTTAAAAGAGGAAGGGATAAGAGGTAATGATTAATTTATGGTAGTTCATATTTTTTACTTAATATGTATTATATACTCTTAACTATAATTATATAATTTTTATTTCTAATTAATTTAAGGAATAATATATTCAATTTACTAATTACTGTAATAATACTTTCAAATAAAAAATATTTTGAAATGGAAGAATATTTTTTATCAATAATCATATTTTATTTTAAATAATATGTTTCATTTATAATAATAAATTTTTATAACAATATGCTTTTAATTAATATTTTAATTTTTAAAATATATTTTTAAAATATTTAATTAACTTTTATAATATATTTTGAATTACAATTATATAATTTTTTAATCACTTTTATAATAATATAAATTTATTAAAATATATTTTCATGCATTTTTATTTTATTACAATATATCTATTAATTAAAATAATTTTTCCTTAAAGGTATTAATGGAATAACTAGAAAATGTACAGAGATGAAATTTTTCTAAAATTTGGCTTCCCACAAAAAATCTCCAATTTGGAATGGAGCAAAAATGGGAGAGGGGAAAGTAAATTTTGGCTCCCCTTCCCTTCAAAATTGTAAACCAAATGAGAGGAAGGGATATTTTCCCTTCCATCCCCTCCAACCAAACACACCCTAAGAGGATGGCTCTTGAAGTGGATGCCAATGGTCAATGCTGCTCTATATAAATCTTAAAAGTATTTACAACACAACAATTTTAGAGAGACAGAAGATATAGAGGGAACAAAATACACAGCTTCCATTTGTATTTTATGTTATCCTTAATTCAAACCCTCTGTTTCACATCTCTGTCAGAACATCAGGCAGAAAACTAGCATATCGTCAAATATGACTCATTGACTGTATGCTTATACAGCGCAGAATTGAAAGAACCGTATGTACAATACCAAAACAAGTTAGAAAGAGTGAAGCGGGTCATTATTATTTTAAAAAAATTGAAATACTCACTTTCCGTTGATTTGAGACTGGTGGGAGTTTGAGGGGGCAAGTCAACCACCCAATCATATGATTTGATGTGCATAGTCCCAAAAAGTAGTTTACTGAAAACAGTCATTCCAGGGTGATTATGAAGAGGTATAACACCAGAAGGCGGCAGGCAAAATATTCCCATCTGCATTCAATACAGAAATATAGTTACAATCAACAAAACAGCATGCCTCACTGCAAACCATCAAATTACCAGTTCAAGATCACTTGCTTACCGAGAACTTTGGACATTCAAAGATATGCAGGTATGTAATTCTTGGGAACCTTTGGGTGGTGTTTGACCTGAAATATGGCATATCAGGCTTCAAGCCAACATCTTCTGGTGTAATTGCATCTGCATAAAAGAGGGCAAAGTTGCATGGTTTCTATTAGCAAATAAAACCCAGGTAAGCAACTGACAAGTGGAGACAAAAATTAGGAAAAGGATTCTTAGTATTATTGCAGCTGCAGAGGCGACGTGGCCAAGTCAGCCTTACAAAAACTAAAAGATAAAAAGGCGATGAGGTCAAGGCATGAAACTTAGCGTATTTGGATTCCAATGGTTTCCCATCAAACAGATCACCAGATTTTGCAGGTTCAGATATTTTGACAGCTATATCTTAACTACTCGCAGTTGTTGAGTTTAAAACTTGGTCCTCACGTCCAGGGTGCTATGCCTACCGCAAAAGACAATATCCAGCAAATAATTCCACCCTAAAAATTGCATTTTTCTATTAAGCTGGTCGATTGACAGTGGTCGAACTGATAATAGGGACTTTATAACCCTAATGAACTAACTTTTTTGGCTAATTTATAACCAAAGGATCCTCAATTTTGGGCATATCCAATCCAAATTATCAACCTAGGCTGTACAATTCCTCGATAAGATAAACGAGACAGGAGAAGAGATGGCACGGTATTTTATTTGATGCCATCATTGAGTGTACTATGTTTGATTTCCTATTTCAAATTATATAACACGAACTTGGCATTACACCACAAGCTGAATACTGAAACCTGCACTGTAGATAACGTCTCTTGGTAATAAGAAGCACATGATGACAACAATTTTTTATTTGCTAGCTGAACACCTTGGAATAATTATATACAAGCGTGGATGTTAGACAGTAGACACAAAGGCATGTCCAACACCTAGAGGCACAATTCGATAGTACATGAATCAGAGAGTTACACCCCACAATTCGAAATAATTTAAAGAATTAGTGAGGTAATCGATAATATTGGTACAAAAGGTAGAACTGAAGCAATATCCACATATTCGCGACAGAGGAACTAAAATTGAAACACCAATTAAATTGGATATAAGGCTTAATTTCCCCAAGAAAGTCATAGCCTATGAGCAAACAAACCAAATGAATAATATTTTCAAGGGAAAGGGAGTGAGACAATTAAGCCGAATTCACATTTTGATTCAGCAAACAGAGAAAAATCTCACAAAGAGCTTCATTTCGATCTGGTCTTGCACACAAGTAACATCCCTAGTTAGGAAAACTGGGCAGTAATGGTATATAATATATTGGAGACAATAATTTATATAAATAATTAAGGTACATACCTAAAACAGACCGCAACTTCTCAATGTCTTGAGGGGGCGGAACAATCCCAGGGCCACCAGAGGCAAACACTTCCTCGCATGTCTTGAATAGTATTTGAACCGGCGACGTCTTCTTCTGACGTCGCCGCTTCTTCCTTGTCTTGCTGTTGGTATTCGTCTCTTTGGGTGATTCAGAGAGGTTTTTGCCTTTCTTATCAGCCACCCTCCTTCCAATCCCCATTCAATTCAAATTCAGCAGAAAAACCAATCTTGCTACCACTTTAATGCAGAAATTCGATAAGAACATCGAAACAAGGAGACACCCGCATCAATGTCACCGCGAAATGCTTCTACTTCCAGGGCTATGCTAAGAGATTACAGAACAAGGGACCATAGAGAATTCGGTAACAGCAAATGGGGATGCCATAAAACCGCGAATAAATGCAGTGAGGGCATGAAACCCCAGATACCCGGAAATAGGCGGAAGAAAAGGAGTGAGAAAGGGCCGAGCGGTAGACTTGCAGAGATAGAGGTGAAGGGGTAAGAGGAGTAGGATGTGAAAAATGGAACTGGGAAATATGTGTGAAGGTGATGGGTGAAGAAAGAGAATGACGAGGCAGGGATATAAAAGAGGTAGAGGAAGAGAGATCAGCTGAAGGAGAGAAACAGTTGGTTCGAGGAAGTGAAAACCAGGGGCCATGCTTGGGATTCCAGTGGGCTGTTCCAACAGCGGATTTTCACCTGCCGGCCCCTGCCATTCCCCCACCCCCAAAATGCGTCATTTTAAAAATTGTTGTGTTGTTGGCACTTTCCGAAAGGCAGGTCTTGCACATTGCTTTAAAATCGGATGGGAGGTATTTTAAATTAGAAATGTCAATGTCTTTAGTTCTCACTGTATTCACGATGAAAATTACTTTTGAGTATAATTTACTGTTTAAAAAATAAATATATGAGAATAATTTTAAATCGTAAATATGTTTACAGAACATCAACTCAGTATATATTAATTTTTATAGTCCAATGGACTAGACCAACAGTTAAATTGATAATATAAGGATTGAATGTAATTCTAGTAAAATAATTACACATATAGTAATATATATTTACAACAATAATGACAATATTACAATATATAAAATTTTAAGTGAAATAATATCATGTGGGTATAAATAATGTAATATCGCCAAAAAAAGGTTATAAATAATGTGCATGTTTGACTCAGCATTTACAGAGTCCAAACGCACGTTTAATACTGTTTTTCTGTAAAATGAAATAATTTCCTTCACATATTTATCTTAATTTTTGTAAAAGTATTTATCTATCGCGTTTCTGAATGGCCCAAAGTAAAAATGTATATTACTTTTTGAGAGTGAGTTCCGATTTGATTATTCATTAATCATTGCTCATTCTGCAACTTATTCTGTTAAAATGGTAATTGATCTGGATCCAAATTACGAACTGAACTAAGGAATCTCAATTGTTGATAAGGTATTCCCCTCCAAATTAGCATCCAATGTCCTACAATCAATTTTATTGTGTTTAAAATAAATATGTAAAAAGGATTTTATTTCAATTTATTAAAAAGAGTTGATACGATCTTAGGATCATTGGTTTTTTTTTAAAAAAAAAATCATTGTGAGGATATGGTGGACATTTCACTTTTCTGTTGTTGCGATGAAGAAGATATTTTTTTCCTGCTAACTGAAAGGGTCACCAATAAACGTTAATCCTAATAAAAAAATTGAGTTTCTAACTATGTGTGGTTATTCAATTCAACCTACCAATGAAACGAAAACATTTTTATATGTGTTGTCAAAGTCAAATCCCTGACCACCTACTGCTTAATTATAGTTAAGGGATCAGAATCTCTCCCTCTTATTTAGTGCCATTGCTCCAACATATATAAATGCATTGAATTGATTTTTATTTCCTCATGTGTTCTGGCCCCATCATGACGCTGGTTTGGGAAGCCATCCTTTCCAACGGTACACGTAAGTTGAGATAAAACCATCTTGAAATCCATAAAAACTATCTTGAAATCCGTAAAACCATCTCGAAATTCTCAAAATGCCTCGAAATCTGTAAAATTCATTTTCCTAACGGAGTTCCCAAACAAGTTGATGTGACTGCATTTGAAAATTGTGTAACTGAGATTGAAGAGGAAGAAACCCTTCGAATAATTGAACAACAGCGGTATTTTGAAAGTTACAAAGTTATATATATATATACACACATATGAAGAGTACAATTATTCATTTCATACGAGTACTGAAAAGAGAGCTGCATGTGTACGTCGTGTTTGACCCAGCGAACATCTTGCACCTGGATTTTTGCTGAACTGATACGAACAGCAATGGATGGTGTTGAAAACAAAACGGATCGGATACACCCATTCATGGAACCAATTCATTAGCTGTGAGGAATTTAAACTTGGAAAGAGATGGTCTAACGTCAAGAGGAGAGGCCACACTGTTCATATTTTCCCCCATGTCGATCTCTTTTACTTGCCGACACATAATGCTTATTTATACTGCTTATAGCCAGAACTGCAGCCTTTGCTTACAGGATCAAACGCTTATTAATTCCTCCAGATCTTTCATGCTCCTTCTACCTCGAGTTTTTTTTTTTTTACACTTTATGCCCAGCACATCCAACCATTCTTTGTTTAGTTCAAATTAAAGAATTCATCTGTCATGATGAGCTCCATATCGAGAGGTCTCGCTGGTAGGCTAATATAATGATGTTGTGCTCTCCCCTTGAATATGACACGCGTATTCATAATTTGACAGTAAACCATGGAGCCCTTCCGAAGACGGGGATGGAAGACAAGAAAAGGATGAAAAGAAAGCTAGACACATAAAATATACTTATAAAGAAATCACTTTTCTGCGTGTATAAAACAATGAGTTACACTGTGTGTCATGCGACATGCCCTGTATAAAACAATTGAGTTATTACACTATTGCGTGTATAAATCGCTGTGTTTGGTTGGGGGAAAGGAGGGAAAGGGGAGATTTAATGAAACCCTCTCCTTATTTGGTTTAACTTTTTTGGAGGGGAGGGGGTGAAAAATGACATTCTCTCTCCCCTTCCCTTCCTCTCTTTTTGTTCCCTCCAATTTGGGGGGTTTTGGAGGAATCCAAAATTATTGGACTAAAATACTCCTATCTTATTTTGTTTATTCCAGCAGTACCCTTGTCTTTGATTTTGCTTATTCTTTTATCAGTCCCGGTATCGACGGGCATGTAGAAATGGAGCATAGCGACGGAACGGGGCATGCAGCGATAATGATATTGTTGATGAATGTGTTTGCTTCAGCCACATCGTCGTCATCCATAAACTCTATGGGCTCGTTTCAGTTAACATCTTGGTAAGAATAGATTGCGATGGAATTGGAGAGATTGCGATGGGCAGTATGAAGGGAAGAACAGATTTGAAGGAGATGGATGTGATCAGAGCTAGAGGGGAGTTGTTTTAACATGGAAATTCTCAAGGAAATTATCAAGGAAAGATGGTAATGCTCCTAGATTAGTTTTATAATAGAATTAGCAAGTAGTTATCAACTTTTTAAGCTTATTTTCTCAAACAAATGTTAAATTTATAAGTAAATAAATATAAATCAACATATAAGGGTAAAATAGTAAATTAATTATTAACTTCCCTCCCTTTCCCTCTTAAACTAAATAAAATATCATTAAAAATCATTCTCTCTCCTTCCCCTCTAACTAAACTAAATAAAGTAACATTATACCCCTCCATTCTTTACCCTTCCCTCCCATCCATCCCCTCCATCAAATCAAACATAGGCCGAGGGAAAGGAAAACAGAAGGGAAGGGAAGCATGGCTGTCAAAATCAGGGTGACTGATGGGGAAAGAGGAGTACTTGAGATAGGTGGAGAAATTCAAATCAGGGAAATGGACTAGTTATTACTAAAGGTGGAGACTGGATGGAGGGTTGGAGACAAGTACAAGGACAGTGTAGGGGGCTAGCCGGCTAGGTTTGTCACAAAGGACATTCGAGATCATAGAGAGCGAAACAAACTCAATACAGTGCGCCTGCTGAAAATGGGCAATGTGTGGTTTAAGAATTGGGTAGATAAGTACTTTTATATAAATCAAGTTAAATATGTAATGAAAATTATCTTATTTTATAAAAAAATACTGTTAAATATATGTTTAACTTTTCTTAACACTCCCTCAAACAACCTAATAATTTATTCTGCTGCACCAACGGTACTCAGCCGCCATTATATTAATAGTTGCCTGACAAGGTGCCATACAAGGCTGGTGAAAACAGTTGGATATATCTATCAGTTGTTTCTTTGCTGTTAATTAGTATGTGCAGTGCTAAGCTATTCTCATATTCTGGAAACTCCAGGAGCGTAGGGCTATGTTTGGTTTGAAGGAGGGGAAAGGAAGGGGATGGATAGGAGGGAGTGGGAAGGGATGGGAAGGTATAAGATTACCTTGTTTGGTTTAATTAGAGGGGAAGGAAGGGGAAATATTTTTAATGATACTTTGTTTGGTTTAGAAGGGGAAGGGAGGTAA